>CM051238.1:431737071-431977568 GCA_027917425.1 Gastrophryne carolinensis
ATGACCCCGCAATACAGATCCTCATGTTACAGTGACTCCACAATACAGATCCTCATGTTACAGTGACCCCGCAATACAGATCCTCATGTTACAGTGACCCCGCAATACAGTTCCTCATGCTACAGTGACCCCGCAATACAGATCCTCATGTTACAGTGACCCCACAATACAGATCCTCATGTTACAGTGACCCCGCAATACAGTTTTTCATGTTGCCGTGACCCCGCAATACAGTTCCTCATGTTGCAGTGACCCCGCAATACAGATCCTCATGTTACAGTGACTCCGCAATACAGATCCTCATGTTACATTGACCCCGCAATACAGATCCTCATGTTGCAGTGACCCCGCAATACAGATCCTCATGTTACAGTGACCCCGCAATACAGATCCTCATGTTACAGTGACCCCGCAATACAGATCCTCATGTTGCGGTGACCCCGCAATACAGATCCTCATGTTACAGTGACCCCGCAATACAGATCCTCATGTTGCGGTGACCCCGCAATACAGATCCTCATGTTACAGTGACCCCGCAATACAGATCCTCATGTTACAGTGACCCCGCAATACAGATCCTCATGTTACAGTCACCCCGCAATACAGATCCTCATGTTACAGTGACCCCGCAATACAGATCCTCATGTTGCGGTGACCCCGCAATACAGATCCTCATGTTACAGTGACCCCGCAATACAGATCCTCATGTTGCGGTGACCCCGCAATACAGATCCTCATGTTACAGTGACCCCGCAATACAGATCCTCATGTTGCGGTGACCCCGCAATACAGATCCTCATGTTACAGTGACCCCGCAATACAGATCCTCATGTTACAGTGACCCCGCAATACAGATCCTCATGTTACAGTCACCCCGCAATACAGATCCTCATGTTACAGTGACTCCACAATACAGATCCTCATGTTACAGTGACCCCGCAATACAGTTCCTCATGTTGCCGTGACCCCGCAATACAGTTCCTCATGTTGCCGTGACCCCGCAATACAGTTCCTCATGTTGCCGTGACCCCGCAATACAGATCCTCATGTTGCTGTGACCCCGCAATACAGATCCTCATGTTGCAGTGACCCCGCAATACAGATCCTCATGTTACAGTGACCCCGCAATACAGATCCTCATGTTACAGTGACCCCGCAATACAGATCCTCATGTTACAGTGACCCCGCAATACAGATCCTCATGTTACAGTGACCCCGCAATACAGTTCCTCATGTTGCCGTGACCCCGCAATACAGATCCTCATGTTGCTGTGTCCCCGCAATACAGATCCTCATGTTACAGTGACCCCGCAATACAGATCCTCATGTTGCAGTGACCCCGCAATACAGATCCTCATGTTGCAGTGACCCCGCAATACAGATCCTCATGTTGCAGTGACCCCGCAATACAGATCCTCATGTTGCAGTGACCCCGCAATACAGATCCTCATGTTGCAGTGACCCCGCAATACAGATCCTCATGTTGCAGTGACCCCGCAATACAGATCCTCATGTTGCAGTGACCCCGCAATACAGATCCTCATGTTGCAGTGACCCCGCAATACAGATCCTCATGTTGCAGTGACCCCGCAATACAGTTCCTCATGTTACAGTGACCCCGCAATACAGTTCCTCATTTTGCCGTGACCCCGCAATACAGATCCTCATGTTGCAGTGACCCCGCAATACAGATCCTCATGTTACAGTGACTCCACAATACAGATCCTCATGTTACAGTGACCCCGCAATACAGATCCTCATGTTACAGTGACCCCGCAATACAGTTCCTCATGTTACAGTGACCCCGCAATACAGTTCCTCATGTTGCCGTGACCCCGCAATACAGATCCTCATGTTACAGTGACTCCGCAATACAGATCCTCACGTTACAGTGACCCCACAATACAGATCCTCATGTTACAGTGACCCCGCAATACAGTTCCTCATGTTGCCGTGACCCCGCAATACAGATCCTCATGTTGCCGTGACCCCGCAATACAGATCCTCATGTTACAGTGACTCCGCAATACAGATCCTCATGTTACAGTGACTCCGCAATACAGATCCTCATGTTACATTGACCCCGCAATACAGATCCTCATGTTGCAGTGACCCCGCAATACAGTTCCTCATGTTGCCGTGACCCCGCAATACAGATCCTCATGTTACAGTGACTCCGCAATACAGATCCTCATGTTACAGTGACTCCGCAATACAGATCCTCATGTTACATTGACCCCGCAATACAGATCCTCATGTTGCGGTGACCCCGCAATACAGATCCTCATGTTGCGGTGACCCCGCAATACAGATCCTCATGTTACAGTGACCCCGCAATACAGATCCTCATGTTGCGGTGACCCCGCAATACAGATCCTCATGTTACAGTGACCCCGCAATACAGATCCTCATGTTACAGTGACCCCGCAATACAGATCCTCATGTTACAGTGACCCCGCAATACAGATCCTCATGTTACAGTGACCCCGCAATACAGATCCTCATGTTACAGTGACCCCGCAATACAGATCCTCATGTTACAGTCACCCCGCAATACAGATCCTCATGTTACAGTGACTCCACAATACAGATCCTCATGTTGCCGTGACCCCGCAATACAGTTCCTCATGTTGCCGTGACCCCGCAATACAGTTCCTCATGTTGCCGTGACCCCGCAATACAGATCCTCATGTTGCTGTGACCCCGCAATACAGATCCTCATGTTGCGGTGACCCCGCAATACAGATCCTCATGTTGCGGTGACCCCGCAATACAGATCCTCATATTGCAGTGACCCCGCAATACAGATCCTCATGTTGCCGTGACCCCGCAATACAGATCCTCATGTTACAGTGACCCCGCAATACAGTTCCTCATGTTGCCGTGACCCCGCAATACAGTTCCTCATGTTACAGTGACCCCGCAATACAGATCCTCATGTTGCAGTGACCCCGCAATACAGATCCTCATGTTGCGGTGACCCCCAAACCAAAAAATAATTTTGGTGGCTACTTCAAAACTGTAATTTTGCTACAGTTATGGTTCGGAATGTACCTGATATGCATTACGTATTCTCATTGCTACAAATCAAACATAATTTAAACATAGTGATTAATCACAAAAACAATATTTAATTATATGTTGAGAAATATTTATTACTAATTCAAATAAATAACATTTCACCATGGCATAGCATGTGTCGGAAACTGCGCCTATTATTGAAATTAATAGGAGGCTGCGGCGGATTGTATGGTAACTGGAGATTCTCGGGAGCTCTCTTCCACAAAATCCGCCGCACTCACAATGAAATCAATAGGAGGCAGATTCAATGCCGGAAACCGCTGAATTCAGCAGTTTCCTCATTCAGAATGTGGGAAAATAGTGGGAGATAATTATACATTGGGGAACAGTGTGAACTACATCTTATAGCGTCTCTTATAGTATAAGACACTGTGTAAATGTCTGGTGCTGTGTGTAAGTGTAAGCTGCTTTGTGTACTGTGTAATGATTACACACAAAGCACCTTACACTTACACAGTATTGTGTGTATGGTGTGTGCACTGTTATTACACCAGCAGGCGTCTCGCAGGCTCTCCCGGCTTCTGTCCTCCGGCGCTTGCTGCGTCCGCCCACTGATGACATCAGCAAGCGCCGGACACACGTAATGCGCTGCTATGGACTGTGGAGCGTTTGCCCCGCCCCTTAGGCCCCGGACGGATGATGCAATCACGTCATGTGCGCAGGCATTCAGTTTGGAACGCGCATCCATAACGGCGTGCGTTCCAGCTGAATAGCGCCGCTGCAGACGGTAGCGCGACTTCTCAGCGGCTAAAGCCATCGGAAATATGTATTTTCCAAGGGCTTTAGGCGACCCCTGTGTTTTGGTCGTTCGCCCCCCCCCCCCCCCCCCCGCCGGGGTCCCGACCCACAGGTTGAGAACCGCTGATCTAGATCAAAGCAAATATAAACCAAAAGTAATCTGTATTATAGTAATTATAGAGTATTTTATATTTTTTTATATTTTAGCTTGAAGGGTTTTTGCTTTATCCCATGAATCAAAATGTAGTGATGGTTTGTGAGCTTCTTCCCTTCATTTTCAATGGTAATGGTTCAATGGTAATGGTAAGTCCAGCGCGAGTATTTGGGTGACACCCCCATCTGCTAAAACGACTGAGTCTAAGCTGTAGAGTTGTGAGCAGGATTATATATCATGCCCACAACACTGTCACACTATCTTAGGCCCATCACTAAAATTGTCCAGGGAAAACATGTCTTGTTCACCACCCAGCAACATTATTAAATGATGTCCCTTTTATTCCCTGCCCCCAAGGGCATAGCTAGGGGGGGGGGGCACATGCCCCGGGTGCAGCAAGTCAGGGGGCGCCAAAGTGCGGGGGGGGGGGGGTGCCATTTAGAATCTTTGTCCTGGGTGCCAGAAAGCCCCCTCCCTAACCCGCAATAATAAATGACCCCCTCCCCAACCAGTAATATTAAATGACCCCCTCCCTAACCCGCAATAATAAATGACCCCCTCCCCAACCAGTGATATTAAATGACCCCCTCCCCAACCAGTGATATTAAATGACCCCCTCCCCAACCAGTGATATTAAATGACCCCCTCCCCAACCAGTGATATTAAATGACCCCCTCCCCAACCAGTGATATTAAATGACCCCCTCCCCAACCAGTGATATTAAATGACCCCCTCCCCAACCAGTAATATTAAATGACCCCCCTCCCCAACCAGCAATATTAAATGACTCCCTCCCCAACCAGTAATATTAAATGACCCCCTCCCCAACCAGTAATATTAAATGACCCCCTCCCCAACCAGCAATATTAAATGACCCCCTCCCCAACCAGTAATATTAAATGACCCCCTCCCCAACCAGTAATATTAAATGACCCCCTCCCTAACCAGCAATATTAATTGCCCCCCCCATCCCCTGATCAGGTAACATCTTTCTTTCCATAACCCCAACTAAACTAAAGAAAATTAAATGACTATCACCCCATTCAGAAACATTAAAGGACCTGTATCATGAAATAATATTAGATTTAAACCGGACTGTCACCCTGAATAAGAGCCTATCTTGTATGTTTCCCACACCCTGTACATACAGATTGCTCACATTAATCCGGACCTTCACCCAGTATAAGAGCCTATCTTGTATGTTTCCCCCACCCTGTACATACAGATTGCTCACATTAATCCGGACCTTCACCCTGAATAAGAGCCTATCTTGTATGTTTCCCACACCCTGTACGAACATATTGCCCACATTAATCCGGACTTTCACCCTGAATAAGAGCTTGTCTTATATTTTTCCCACACCCTGTACATACAGATTGCCCACATTAATCCGGACCCTCACCCTGAATAAGAGCTTATCTTATATGTTTCCCACACCCTGTACATACAGATTGCTCACATAAAAAATCATCCTACCTGCACCTACTGCATGTTATGAGCCTTTAAACATCCAAGATGACTGCTCATGGAGCATCAGGCAACTTGCAAACAGGAAGTGTCTTCTGACTGTGCTGCTCTGCATTCTGGGACTGCTGACCTTTTCCTGACCCCAGCTCTGCTCTGTCTGTGCAAAGCACAGCTATAACCAAGTTCCCCTGCTCTCTTCAGTATGTGAAGGCAAGATGGCGACACCCGTATTCTAGAGTCCTGAACAGAGTTGCAGCCCAGTGGGGGAAAGAATAAAAAGTAAGTGTCTAAAAACCTAAAATATATTAATTTTAGATGCTGGGGAATCGTTTTCATTAAATGATGTTGATTTGGTTTGTTACACTGTAAATAATCACATATCTGCAACCTTCATCTAAGGTGAGCGGATCTGAGCGCGCTGGTGGCCGCAGGATCCCCCGCTTCCCTCTAACAGGGAACGTTCCCGCGCCAGCCATTCACAAACACCTTGCGCCGGCACACGCCCTGCTGAATGAATATCGGGGATGTGGTCATTGCTCACGCATGTGCTGTTGGACTGGGAAACGAGGCGCATTTCTGGGCGACCTGGGGGTTTCACACAGCGAGGCATGCCGATCCTGGATGTCCTGGGGGAGAGAATCAAGCGGCCCTGAAATCTTATAGACTCCAGGCCTGTCAGACATTGGTTTTGGTCCACTTTAAAGTGGACCAACACTCAGGATTTTCACTATCCTGGGTGTTGGTCCACTTCTGCGGGGCACCCCGATCGGGGGTGCCCCGCTGTGTGAACCCCCCAGAAAGCCCCAAAAACTCACCTGACCCCGCTCCTACGGCGCATGCACAAGCGCTCCTCCAATCAGCGCGGACGGACAAACTTGAATATAGGACGGACAAGGTGAGAGCGCCCGCCGCCGCCTCTCGCGCTTCCCTCTAACAGGGAGCGCACCCGCGCCGGTTATTCACAAACGCCCGGCACGGGTGCGCGCCCTGCTAGAGGGAAGCGCGGGAGGTGACCGCGGCCCGCACATGCGCTGTTGGGATGGGGAGAAGGTAAGGTTTCTGGGCATCCTGCGGGGTTTCACACAGCGGGGCACCCCCCGATTGGGATGCCCCGCAGGAAGGGAGCTGATCGGCCCGGGAATCTTATAGATCAGCGGTGGGTGTTGGTCCACTTTAAAATTTAATTTGGCAATATATTGATTAACAACCCCATAGTTTCATATACATAGCTTCCTGCCACAGTGTCAAATACTAAACAGACCTGAGCCCATGTCAGGTGGCGCTGTGGCTTAGTTGGTTAAAGCGCCTGTCTAGTAAACAGGAGATCCTGAGTTCGAATCTCAGCAGTGCCTGGATTTTTTTTCTACTTATGCCAACTTCACAAAGCACCTGCCATCTATGTTCTGATCACGTTTAAAGTGGACCAACACCCAGGGAGGATCGGCCCGGGAATCTTATGGATCAGATCCCTGAAACCCAGCAGGACGCCCAGAAACCTTACCTTATCCCCGTTCCAACGGCGCATGCGCGGGCCACGTCCGCATCTCACGCTTCCTTCTAGCAGGGCGGCCGTTTGTGAATGGCCGTGTTAGAAGGAAGCGCGAGATGCGGCCTCCAGCGCTCAGAGACGCTGTGGTCGTCCGCCGCTTGTCCGTACATACCACAGCGGCTCTGAGCGCTCTGATTGGAAGAGCATTCGCGTAGAAGCGGGGTGAGGTGAGTTATTTAGGGCGATCTGGGGGGGTTTCACGCAGCAGGGTGCCCTGCGGAAGTGGACCAAAACCCAGGATAGTGAAAATCCTGGGTGTTGGTCCACTTTAAGTGGCTCAGTGCAGTGTCTCCCATTAATGGCCATTCTTAAAGTAGACCAAAACCCACAGAGATTGCCCCGGGAATCTATAAGATTCCAGGGCCGCTTGATTCCCTCCCCTGGGGTATTCAGAATCGGGATGCCCCGCTGTGTGAAAGCCCCCAGGTTGCCCAAAAATGTACCTTCTTCCTGGTCCAACAGCACATGCGCAAGCAGCAGCCATACCCCCGCTATCCCTTAAGCAGGGCGCGCATGCCTGTACCTGGCATTTGTGAATGGCCTATGCAGACACTTCCCTGCCGCCAGCATGCTCACCTTAGACCAAGAGGTGGGAGTGGATCCGAGCTCTCTGATTGGACAAGAGGCTGTGCATGCGCCATAGGACTGGGGAGAGGTGAGTACGTTTGGGCAACCTGGGGGGTTTCACAAAGCGGGGCATCCCTGATCAGGGTGCCCTGAGGAAAAGGACCAAAACCCTAAATAGTCAAAATCCTGGGAAATTGTCCACTTTAAACCTGCAGCTGGGTCACGAGAGGACACTGAACTAACCTAATCTATCCTGGCAGATCATTGCTGACATATGCGAGATACTCACCTTTTCCTAAGGGGAAATTCATCCAATGGGGGATGGGAAACAGCTGCACACACCCACGGCAGCTGCACCTTCACATACAGGAGGCATGCACCAAAGAAGAATGCAGTTGATTCCTGTCCTGTTCTCTATGAGCTCTATGCCAGAAGCCCGAATTTGCAAATCGTTGGTTGGTAAATGGAAGAGGTATTCTGTCCATTGTCTTGCTTTCAAATAATGATATTTAACATGTTTGTTAGCATTTATGGAAATAAGAACATTGATAGTTCATAGTAAAAATGATAATCAACCATGTTTATGATTAAACCGGACCAACGCCCTGACAAGATACAGTGCTCATATGCACCTCTTCCCAGGACACATCCAAATTCATTTTCCTTTTTGTAACTCCTGCCGTGGTCAATCCACCCCTAATGGTGTCCCATGAAGCTGCAGGTAGCCTGTAAAGGGGAAGTGCCGCTGTGGTTTAGCCAACATTCTATTGCAGCGACTGAGGTGGAGGAGCGCGATCTCAACGCGGATGTTCCAACCCATCTGGCAATGGGGTGAGTCGACGATTGGTGGAGCAGGACCGATCAGCTGCAGGGGGACAAAAGGTGAGTACCCTATTGTTATTTTACTTGATAGGTCAATCCCTATATGTGGGTCACGTGAAAATAACTAATCATGTATTTGGGGGTTTATATATGTTGCATTTGGTCAGCGGTGCAGAAGTCTCCTGTGTTCAGCGATCACACCAGTCAACTGACTTCCATTTTATGTGCAACTGGCTATTGTAAGGTTGTCACAAACAGGGCTGCGGAGATGAAGTCGTGGTGGCGGAGCTAATATTGGCTGGAGTCAGAATGCCGACACAATTTCACTCCGACTGGGTCCAGAGTGTTTATATGAGGAACAACCCTATTTCTGGCCATTGTATTACCTGCATCTGGCTGTCAGGGATCGCCGGACACCCCTCTTTCATAAGCCAAGCAATCCCCAATCTCCACCGCCTCTAGTGCCTATAGACAAGCCCCCGCTTGCTGGAGACACGGGTTATGCCTCTCCAGACTCGGTTGCCCCCAGGACTTACTGGCGCAAAGATTGCTGGCTTATGGTGAAGATAGGTGAACGGCGGGGTATCCCAAATCAGAAGGTCGAGCGGGCTGAGTCTGAAACGTTGAGTCCAGCAGCTTAGGCAAGAATGGTCGAGACGAGCAGGGGTCAAAGCCGGGTGGTCACAGGGCACGGTATCCAAGGGGTTGAGACGGAGAATGGTCAAGACAGGCAGGGGTCAAAAGCCGGGTGGTCACAGGGCACGGTATCCAAGGGGTTAGACGGAGAATGGTCGAGACAGGCAGGGGTCAAAAGCCGGGTGGTCACAGGGCACGGTATCCAAGGGGTTAGATGGAGAATGGTCGAGACAGGCAGGGGTCAAAAGCCGGGTGGTCACAGGGCACGGTATCCAAGGGGTTAGACGGAGAATGGTCGAGACAGGCAGGGGTCAAAAGCCGGGTGGTCACAGGGCACGGTATCCAAGGGGTTAGACGGAGAATGGTCGAGACAGGCAGGGGTCAAAAGCCGGGTGGTCACAGGGCACGGTATCCAAGGGGTTGAGACGGAGAATGGTCGAGACAGGCAGGGGTCAAAAGCCGGGTGGTCACCAAAACGCGGTATCAAAGGGATAAGGCAGAGACAAGGTCAGACAGGCAGATGGTCGGTGCGGGCAGGAATGGTCAAAGACGGAGCCGGATCGGAACACACTAAACGCAAATACAACAGCACACCCAATCTAATAATGGCTATAACGGGCACTGGTGGTCAGGGCAAGGACACTTTTAAAGGGGAACTGGCCAATGGGCAGGGGGGAAGGGGTGTGTGTGTGATTGGTGCAACACTGGCGATTGGTGCAACATATGAACCTGCTCCTGATAGAAGCCCCCCAGGGACTGGACCGCCCTGACCAGCTAGGCTGTCCAGTCCCTGGGTTCCTAATCCCCACAGGACCCCCCTCCTGGACCGATAGGTCCAATCAAACCTGCCCCCGGCAAATGTGCTGGGAGCAGCGCCGCCGGGGGACATAACTGACACGAGCTCGCGCGCGCCCCCCGAGGAGGAGAAGGGGGAGGACGTGCCGGCCGAAGCAGCGCCGCCGCCAGAAGCCCCAGCCACCGCCTCAGGAGAGGAGGTGGAAGCCAGAGCCCCAGGACAGACGGACGGGAGGGAGGCAGTCGCCCCACATGGCCGCCGGACGCCCGGAGCAGCGCCGTGGGAACGGCCCGCAGGTAAGTTCCTTACACTGGCATTTTTCAGCAGTTTTCCTCTGCGCTTGCAGAGATATGGCGAGTGAAGACAAGCTACCATCTGCTGTACAGAGAAAGCTGAGGGGCATCTGCTTTCTAATCTTTTATGCACTCAGAAGCGCTCCATGATCATGGAGGACATTACAGTAGCTGGAGCTGTGCGGTCTATTGGGTGTCACTCACACTAATATACACATATCTTTACAAACACATGCTCTGCTGTGTTAACCTCTTAGAGCTTTATTCATGGGGATAGTGCCAGGTAGCGTCAGGTGAACGCCGGCCGTTGCTCTCCCATACATTTCAATGGACGTTACATTTATTCTCTTTAAAGTGGACCAACACCCAGGGGGGATCGGCCCGGGAATCTATAAGATTCCCGGACCGATCAGATCCCTCCCCGCAGGGCATCCGAAATCGGGATGTCCCGCGGGGAGGAACCCCCCAGGAGGCCCACAATCCTTACCTTACCGGCGATCCAACTGCGCATGCGCGAGACGCGGCCGCGTCTCTCGCTTCCCTCTAGCAGGGCGCGCTCCCGCGCCGGCCGTTTTGTGAATGGCCGGCGCAGGCGCGCTCCCTGTTAGAGGGAAGCGAGAGACGCAGCCAATGACAGCGCTCTGGTATGCGCGTCCAAGCGGCTTTGGACGCGCATACCAGAGCGGCTCTGAGCGCTGTCATTGGCCGGACGAGGTCACGTGGGAGCGGGGAGAGGTGAGTTTTTGCGGCGATCGGGGGGGGTTTCACACAGCGGGGCACCCCCGATCGGGGTGCCCCACCTAAGTGGACCAACACCCAGGATAGTCAAAATCCTTTGTGTTGGTCCACTTTAAACAGGGTTTTCTTTTAAAACATTTTTTTTTGTTTTGTATCAAATCATTGTGTGACCTCTCCTGGCCTATTGAAATACATTTTTGATGCAGAATTGTTATTACAGGTCTGGTATTAAAGTGTGAAAGTGGACCAACACCCAGGATTTTCACTATACTGGGTTTTGGTCCACTTCCGCGGGGCACCCCGATCGCCCTAAATAACTCACCTCACCCCGCTTCTACGCAAGCACTCGTCCAATCAGAGCGCTCAGAGTCGCTGTGGTATGTACGGACAAGCGACGGACAACCACAGCGGCTCTGAGCACTGGAGGCCGCGTCTCGCGCTTCCTTCTAACAGGGAGCGTGCCCGCACCGACCATTCAGAAACAGCCGGCGCAGGTGCGCGCCCTGCTAGAGGGAAGCGTGAGAAGCGGTTGCGGCCCGCGCATGCGCCGTTGGAACCTGGATAAGGTAAGGTTTCTGGGCGTCCTGGGGGTTTCTTATAGATTCCTGGGCCGATCCCCTCTGGGTGTTGGTCCACTTTAATGTCACAATGTAATAACAATGTAATTCCATATGTTTTCGCTTTGCTAGTGGATATGTGTTCAAAAATGGACTTTAATCACACAGCGTCTGGTGCTCTGGGCTACAGTGACACAATTTCGAGCGCCGGCGCTGTGTGAGGCTGTTTTTTTTATGAATATGGTCTGAGTCGGTCACACTGACCATTCGCTACCGTTTGCTCCCATAAAGCTCTGTACTGGTGTTATAGCAACTCACACATCAAATTCATCAATGCCGGCCAATGTTACTACAGCGACTGAGGCGCTCTGTAATAGCGACTCACAGCCAATCAGAGCGACTACTAGCGGTCGCTCTTAGCGCCGCTGTACAGACGCTCATCAGCCGGTACCTGCCGCTACCTGGATGCTTCCCCTATTATTTAGTGATTATTATTTGGTGACCTACAGTGTTGTGCTTCCCAATGTTTGGTCCCAGATCTTCTCTATATCCCTCCCTCACTGCCTTGTCTGTTTAATGTCTGAGGCCCTTATTTAAGAAGGGATAGCGTCAGGTAGTGGCTGGTTAATGAGAGGTAGCGACTGGTGAACGCCGGACACGGCGCGCAATTACACATTTATCAAGCGGAATCTGTTTAGCGACTGGGATAGCGCCATGTAGCGTCTGATTCATCATTTTCACAGCCTCAGCGAACAGCGCCAGTGTTCAGCCTTGCACAGCGCCAGGTATGACCTCTCGCTACCCGTCGCTCTCCCATACATTTCAATGGACGATCCTTTTCTTCTCTTTAAACGGGGTATTTGTTTATTTTTTTTCCCAAAAATCACAAGTAATTCTGTGACCTCTTCTGACATTGAAATAGCAGTTTTTTTTCACAATGTTTTCATTTTTTATATATTTCTTCAGAAATGACATTACAGGTCTGCCATTAAAGTGTTCATGTTACAATGTTGTTACAATGTAATTCCATATGTTTTCGCTTTGTTACTAGTGGATAGATGCTGGAAAACACACTTTAAACACACCGCCTCCTGCGCTCTGGGCTTCAGAGAAGCATTTTTCAGCGCCAGAGATTTGGGAGGCTGTTTTTTTTTGCTGAATATGGTGTGAGTCGGTCGCTATGAGCAGTCGCTAACATGCGCTCCCATACAGCACTGTACTGGTCAAATAGCGACTCCTCGCAATGTATTCAACATTACTGAACAGCGACTGAGTCGCTATAAAGTAGCGACTCACGGCCGAGCAACGGCGACTACTAGCGGGCGCTCTGAAAATGCCGCTACAGACGCTCATCTGTCGCTACCTGCCGCTAATGATGAATCAGCCTGCCCGTCTCCGGAGGTGACAATCATTCTTTACCATAAGAACTATAAATCTGTGGAATAGCCTCCCACAGAAGCTTGTTACAGCATCAACCGCTGACAGCTTCAAAAAAGGATTAAATGCTTACTTAGAATAAAATAACATTAACAGTTACTATTAGCTGCTATCAGTAAAGATTAAAATAAAATAAAATAAAGCTTCCCTTACCCCAACACCTTTGGTTGAACTTGATGGACATATCTCTTATTTCAAGTGAAATAACTATGTAACAATGTAACAAAGAGGCCGATTCATTAATAGCGGCAGGTAGCGACAGTTGAGCGACTGTAGCGGTATTTTCACAGCGCCCGCTAGTAGTCGCTGTGCTTGGCCGTTGTTCGGTTGTTGATTGTGACTGAGTCGGTGTGCACTAATGTTTAATACGGGGTGACGAGTCGCTATTTGACAGGTTCCGCGCTGTATGGGGCTCCCACCATATTCATCAAAAAATCACGCTCAAACTATTCTCGCGCTGTGAAATGCATGTTTAAACCCCAGAGCGCTGGCGGCGATGGGTTAAAAGTAGTTTTTTAACCCCCAGTGGTCACAGAATTTTTCACATTAAAAAAAAAAAAAAAAAAAAACATTAATAACAATTAATTATTAATATTTAAAGATTGTTCCATTGAAATGCATTGGAGAGCGCCAGGTAGCGAGAGGTCATACCTGTCGCTGTTCAAGGTCGGACGCTGGCGCTGTGGGCTGAGGCTGGAATAATGACGAATGAGTCGCTATATGGCGCTATCTCAGTCGCTAAGCAGGATTGGCTTGATAAATGTGTGATTGTGGTGGGGAGCCGGCGTTCTCGTGGCGGGGCCCGTCATTACCGGCCGCTCACCAGTCGCTACCTGTCGCTATCCCATGTTAAATAAGGGCCTTAGAGTCAGAGCAGTTGTAAAGCGCCCAGACTTCCAGCATTCTGCATTTCAGGAACAGGCCATTTTTTTTTCGTTCTACATATGTTTAAAGTGGACCAAAACCCCCGCGATTAGCCCGGGAATCTATAAGATTCCCAGCCAATCAATTCCCTCCCCCGGGGCATCCAAAATCAGCATGCCCTGATGTGTGAAACCCCTGGTTCGCCCCATACATTTACCTTCTTTCCTGGTCCATGGACAAGCTGCGTCCGCATCCCGCTATACCTCTAGCAGGGCGCGTGCTTGCGCCAGGCATTTGTGAGAAATCGCTGCGGGCACGCTCCCTGTTAGAGGGAAGCGGGGGATGCGTCCGCCAGTGTGCTCTGAGCCTCTGGCCTTAGACAAAACCTTAGATGACGTGATGTCAGCGGCTCCCAGCGCGCTGATTGGATGAGCGGCCACGCATGCACCGCAGGATCAGGAAGAGGTGAGTTGGCATTGGCGATCTGGGGGGTTTCACACAGTGATCGGGGTGTCCCGGGGGCAAAGACCAAAAGCCGGGATAGTCAAAATCCTGGGTTTTGGTCCACTTTAACTGTGATTTTCGAAGGAATGTCCAGGGATTTCCAAGGAAATGCTGCTTTTCTCAGCAGAGTTTGGGCTTCAACATGAAGTGGTGTACAAACTCTATGGAAAAAAAAAAACAATACATTTTTAATTGAAAATCCCTTGATATTCCTTCAAAAAGCACAGGTTAACATTTATAGCGCAAAATGACCTGACAACAGAGGCTGGCAGGGAAAGGGTTAATGCATGTGAAATGATTTTGTTGATGAAAAAAAACTTCCGCTGTGAGCAGGATTTGAACCTGCGCGGGGAGACCCCATTGGATTTCAAGTCCAACGCCTTAACCACTCGGCCATCACAGCTGATTGGACAAACACATACAAACATACATTATGAATGAAACTGTCACCAGACAGACGGGTCATTCAACTTTGTCAAACTCATCAGTGACATACAGGTATTTCATGGTTGGTTTCCTTTAACAGAAATGTCCGCCCTCTGTAAACGAATTACAGACACTCATGAACTTTAAAGTGCACAGTCAGCCGGATGCTTATCTCAGCTAATTAAAGTGGACCAACACCCAGGATTTTCACTATCCTGGGTTTTGGTCCACTTCCGCGGGGCACCCCGCTGTGTGAAACCCCCCATTCACAAACGGCCGGCGCGGGTGCGCGCCCTGCTAGAGGGAAGCGCAAGATGCGACCCGCGCATGCGCCGTTGGAATGGGGATAAGGTAAGGTTTTTGGGCGTCCTGGGGGGTTTCACCCCGCAGGGCATCCGAAATCGGAGGGATCTGATCGGCCCGGGATGCCACTGCATCGATGGAGGTGCAGCAGACGAGCAGGGTAACAGATCCCTGCCCACTGCTTCTCGAGCCCAGCACGCTCACACACACAAACACAGTGGGTGGATGTGGCCTGTGTTCGCATTCATTTCCTCAATGGGTGCTTGATTGCCAATGGAAATTCCACACTGCCTATGGGGAATGGGAGGGGGAATGTCACACTGCCTATGGGTAATGGGAGGGGGAATGTCACACTGCCAATGGGGAATGGGAGGGGGAATGTCACACTGCCTATGGGAAATGGAAGGTGGGAATTTTACACTGCCTATGGGGAATGGAAGGGGGAATGTCACACTGCCTATGGGGAATGGGAGGTGGGAATGTCACACTGCCTATGGGAAATGGGAGGGGGAATGTCACACTGCCTATGGGGAATGGAAGGTGGGAATGTCACACTGCCTATGGGAAATGGAAGGTGGGAATTTTACACTGCCTATGGGGAATGGGAGGGGGAATGTCACACTGCCTATGGGGAATGGGAGGTGGGAATGTCACACTGCCTATGGAAAATGGGAGGGGGAATGTCACACTGCCTATGGGGAATGGAAGGTGGGAATGTCACACTGCCTATGGGGAATAGGAGGGGGAATGTCACACTGCCTATGGGGAATGGGAGGGGGAATGCCACACTGCCTATGGGGAATGGGAGGGGGAATGCCACACTGCCTATGGGGAATAGGAGGGGGAATGTCACACTGCCTATATGGGAAATGGGAGGGGGAATGCCACACTGCCTATGGGGAATGGGAGGGGGAATGTCACACTGCCTATATGGGAAATGGGAGGGGGAATGTCACACTGCCTATGGGGAATGGAAGGTGGGAATGTCACACTGCCTATGGGAAATGGAAGGTGGGAATTTTACACTGCCTATGGGGAATGGGAGGGGGAATGTCACACTGCCTATGGGGAATGGAAGGTGGGAATGTCACACTGCCTATGGGAAATGGGAGGGGGAATGTCACACTGCCTATGGGGAATGGAAGGTGGGAATGTCACACTGCCTATGTTCGCATTCATTTCCTCAATGGGTGCTTGATTGCCAATGGGAATTCCACACTGCCTATGGGTAATGGGAGGGGGAATGTCACACTGCCTATGGGTAATGGGAGGGGGAATGTCACACTGCCTATGGGGAATGGGAGGGGGAATGTCACACTGCCTATATGGGAAATGGGAGGGGGAATGTCACATTGCCTATGGGGAATGGAAGGTGGGAATGTCACACTGCCTATGGGAAATGGAAGGTGGGAATTTTACACTGCCTATGGGGAATGGGAGGGGGAATGTCACACTGCCTATGGGGAATGGGAGGGGGAATGTCACACTGCCTATATGGGAAATGGGAGGGGGAATGCCACACTGCCTATGGGGAATGGGAGGGGGAATGTCACACTGCCTATATGGGAAATGGGAGGGGGAATGTCACACTGCCTATGGGGAATGGAAGGTGGGAATGTCACACTGCCTATGGGGAATGGGAGGGGGAATGTCACACTGCCTATGGGGAATGGGAGGTGGGAATGTCACACTGCCTATGGGAAATGGGAGGGGGAATGTCACACTGCCTATGGGGAATGGAAGGTGGGAATGTCACACTGCCTATGGGAAATGGGAGGGGGAATGTCACACTGCCTATGGGGAATGGAAGGTGGGAATGTCACACTGCCTATGGGGAATAGGAGGGGGAATGTCACACTGCCTATGGGGAATGGAAGATGGGAATGTCACACTGCCTATATGGGGAATGGGAGGGGGAATGTCACACTGCCTATGGGGAATGGAAGGTGGGAATGTCACACTGCCTATATGGGGAATGGGAGGGGGAATGTCACACTGCCTATGGGAAATGGGAGGTGGGAATGTCACACTGCCTATGGGGAATGGGAGGGGGAATGTCACACTGCCTATGGGAAATGGAAGGTGGGAATGTCACACTGCCTATGGGGAATGGAAGGTGGGAATGTCACACTGCCTATGGGGAATGGAAGGTGGGAATGTCACACTGCCTATTGGGAATGGCATGGGAGGGAATGCCACGCTGCCTATGGGGAATGGGAGGGGGAATGCCACACTGCCTATGGGGAATGGGAGGGGGGATGTCACACTGCCTATGGGGAATGGAAGGTGGGAATGTCACACTGCCTATGGGGAATGGAAGGTGGGAATGTCACACTGCCTATGGGGAATGGCATGGGAGGGAATGCCACGCTGCCTATGGGGAATGGGAGGGGGAATGCCACACTTCCTATGGGGAATGGGAGGTGGGAATGTCACACTGCCTATGGGGAATGGGAGGGGGGATGTCACACTGCCTATGGGGAATGAAAGGTGGGAATGCCACACTGCCTATGGGGAATGGGAGGTGGGAATGTCACACTGCCTATGGGGAATGGAAGGTGGGAATGTCACACTGCCTATGGGGAATGGCATGGGAGGGAATGCCACATTGCCTATAATGGGAAAGGGGTGAATGCAACGCTGCCTGTGGGGATCGGGAGGGAGGAATGCCATATTGCCTATGTAGATCAGGATGGGGAAAATTCCACACTGCCTGTGGGAGGGAGGAATGCCATGCTGCCTATAATGGGGAAGGGGGGGAACACCACACTGCCTATGGGGATCAGGAGGAGGGTAAATTCCATACTGCCTATGGGGAATGGGATGGGAGGGGAGGGGAGGGAAGAAAGCCATACTGCCTATGGGGATTGGGAGGGGGGATGCCATACTGTCTATGGGGAATTGTAGGTGGAATGATACACTGCCTGTAATGGGAAATGGGATTGAGAGGGGAATATCTTACTGAATCTCATGGCCGCCCATGAATAGGTCTTACTGAATCTCATGGCTGTCCATACACAGGCTTTACTGAATCTTATGGCCGCCCTGACTTACTACTGACATACTACATCTCATAGCAGCCCATGCCTAGGCCTTTTCAAATTTCATGGCAGATAAGGTCTAGGTCCTACTCAATCTCATGGTAGCCCATACCAAGGCCTTATTAAATCCCATGGCAGTCCATGCCTAGGTGTTACTAAATTTATTGACCATGCCCAGGCCTCTCTAAATCTTTTTGCAGGCCCAGCCCAACTCTGCTCAATTGCAGAACAATTGTATGATGTTCATGAATTTGGCAGCTCAGCCAATCAGCGCACTCATTCTTGCCCAAGTCTGCGCCATGGGAGCGACAGGAAGGTGAGTGTATCGGGTGACCTGGGGAGGGGGATACAAACAGAGGGGCATCGCAATTTGGGATGCGCCACATAGAGGAACAACAGCCCACAACGTCAAAGTCGGGTGTGTTGTTCCTTTTTAAAGGCCTGGTTTTTCACAAAAACACATTGGTATTTAGAAGCCACATTAGCTTATGAATAAGTTTGCAGCTCAATTTGAGATATAAAGAAAAAGATATATGAACAGATATCAGCACGTGTTGAACTGGACCTTCACCCTGAATAAGAACATATCTTGTATCTTTCCGCCACCCTATACATACAGATTGCCCACATGATTGTGTGTAAGGCAATGGGTCCAGATGGAATCCACCCCAGAGTTCTAAGGGAACTTAGATTTGTGATTGCAGCCCCTCTGACTGATTTACTTTCCCTTTCAACTGGTGAGGTTCCAGATGATTGGAGAATGGCCAATGTCGTACCAATCCATAAAAAGGGGAGTAGAGAAGAAGCCAGTAATTACAGGCCAGTTAGTGTAACATCTACAGTGGTCAAATTAATGGAAACACTCTTAAAAAAACAGATAATTTCCCATCTAAAAATTAATGACCTATTGGACCCAAAACAGCACGGCTTTACTGAGGGCAGATCATGTCAGACCAATCTTATTGATTTCTTTGACAATGTCACTAAAGTGTTGGATGAAGGTGGTGCTGTGGATATCGCCTATCTGGATTTTAGTAAAGCCTTTGACACTGTACCACATAAGGAGCTCATAGATAAGTTATTGAAGGTAGGACTCAATAGTTCAGTGGATTTCTAATTGGCTGAGGGATCATTATCAGAGTGTTGTTGTAAATGGCGTGCAATCTGAACAAAGGCGAGTTACAAGCAGTGTGCCGCAAGGCTCTGTCCTGAGCCCCATTCTTTTTAATATATTTGTAAGTGACATAGGAGAAGGCTTGGTAGGAAAAGTTTGCCTGTTTGCTGATGATACAAAGGTTAGTAATAGGGTGGATATGCCTGGAGGTGTCTGCAAGATGGAAAATGATTTAGCTTTACTGGATAGATGGTCAAAACTGAGGAAACTAGAGTTTAATGTCTCTAAATGTAAAATCCTGCACTTGGGTAGAAGGAATCCCTGCTCTGAGTACTGTAAGGGCAGCTCTGTGATATCACCGATATCACAGCGATTACTGATTACTGATTACTGATGGCTGCAAGATGAGTGGACAGTGTAGCCAGGCAGTGGGAAAAGCAAGCAGGATGCTCGGCTGCATAGCTCGAGGCATCACCAGTAGGAAGAGGGAGGTTGTGATGCCGCTGTATAGAGCCCTGGTGAGGCCACAGCTAGAATACTGTGTGCAGTTCTGGAGACCTTACCTGCAAAAAGACATTATTCAAATAGAACGGGTCCAAAGGCCGGCAACGAAAATGGTGGAAGGACTTAAACTTAAAACTTATCAGGAGAGACTTAAAGAACTTAATCTGTACAGTCTGGAGGAAAGAAGGGAGAGAGGAGACATGATGGAGACCTTTATATATGTGAAAGGATTCAATAAGGTTCAGGAGGGAAGTGTTTTTTAGAAAAAACTTAATGATAGAACAAGGGGCCCAACCTGAAGCTAGTCGGGGGGAAGATCAGGAGCAATGTTAGAAAATATTATTTTACAGAAAGAGTAGTAGATGCCGGGAACAAACTTCCAGCAGAGGTAGTTGAAAAATTGACAGTAAGTGAATATAAACATGCCTGGGATAAGCACACATCTATCCTAAGATAAAGAGTACATACAGTATACACATAAGATACAGAGAACATACAGTATACACATAAGATAAAGAGAACATACAGTATACACATAAGATACAGAGAACATACAGTATACACATAAGATACAGAGAACATACAGTATACACATAAGATAAAGAGAACATACAGTATACACATAAGATACAGAGAACATACAGTATACACATAAGATACAGAGAACATACAGTATACACATAAGATACAGAGAACATACAGTATATACATAAGATAAAGAGAACATACAGTATACACATAAGATACAGAGAACATACAGTATACACATAAGATACAGAGAACATACAGTATATACATAAGATAAAGAGAACATACAGTATACACATAAGATACAGAGAACATACAGTATACACATAAGATACAGAGAACATACAGTATACACATAAGGTAAAGAGAACATACAGTATACACATAAGATACAGAGTACATACAGTATACACATAAGATAAAGAGAACATACAGTATACACATAAGATAAAGAGAACATACAGTATACACATAAGATACAGAGAACATACAGTATATACATAAGATAAAGAGAACATACAGTATACACATAAGATACAGAGTACATACAGTATACACATAAGATACAGAGAACATACAGTATACACATAAGATAAAGAGAACATACAGTATACACATAAGATACAGAGAACATACACATAAGATATAGAGATAATACAGTATACACATAAGATACAGAGAACATACACATAAGATAATGAGAACATACAGTATACACATAAGATACAGAGAACATAGAGTATATACATAAGATACAGAGAACATACAGTATACACATAAGATAAAGAGAACATACAGTATATATATAAGATACAGAGAACATACACATAAGATATAGAGAACATACACATAAGATATAGAGAACATACAGTATACACATAAGATACAGAGAACATACACATAAGATATAGAGAACATACAGTATACACATAAGATACAGAGAACATACAGTATACACATAAGATACAGAGAACATACAGTATACACATAAGATACAGAGAACATACAGTATACACATAAGATACAGAGAACATACAGTATACACATAAGATACAGAGAACATACACATAAGATATAGAGAACATACAGTATATACATAAGATACAGAGAACATACAGTATACACATAAGATACAGAGAACATACAGTATACACATAAGATATAGAGAACATACAGTATACACATAAGATAAAGAGAACATACAGTATACACATAAGATACAGAGAACATACAGTATATACATAAGATACAGAGAACATACAGTATACACATAAGATACAGAGAACATACAGTATACACATAAGATACAGAGAACATACAGTATATACATAAGATACAGAGAACATACAGTACACACATAAGGGCAGACTAGATGGACCATATGTTCTCCTTCTGCTGTCAACCTTCTATGTTTCTATGATGCTGAGGCAAGATGGTGGCACCCGTATCCTAGAGTCCTGAACAGAGTTGAAGCCCAGCGAGGGAAGGAATAAGTAAGTAAGTGGCTAATTATTAAAAAATGATGCTGAAGGTCTGGTTTAAAATACTTATATAGATGTATAACCAAAAATGAATAAAGAGACCGTGAGGGGAATTCACAACTTTAATGTTAGTTGAGATAAACTTCTTCCATTCTTTGTAAATGAAGGCGACTCCTCTAGGACGAATTTGAAGAACCTGCATTTCCAGCCCAGTGTGGTCAGATGTGCGGCCTTCTCCATGCCAACATCATTATTGATCATTCCTGTATGTGTGTTACTGAACAGCTCCTCTGAAGTGCCTATCTTCTGGCAACAATGGCCAAACTGATGACGGGGCATCCGGTTAATCCGGCAAAAGTCTTTGTCACATTGTAGCTACCATCATGGAGCTCATAACATGGCTCATCAATTACCATAGTCCAGCAATCAATAATCAAAATACCTCCCAACTTATTTGGAGGGACTGTCCCTCTTTTAAGTCCATGTCCTCCGACCCTCATTATTCTCATTTGTCCCCCTTTGAGGTTTAACATGCAGATCTGCATCAATAAATGATTCATTTGCCTGTTTATGTAATTGTAACTGTTACAATCCATCAATGAATGAGGGGACGTGGCTTAAAGTGGACCTTCACCATGAATAAGAGCATATCTTGTCTATCTATGTTTCCCACACCCTGTACATACAGATTGCTCAGATTAAAAGTCATCCTACCTGCATCTACTGCATGCTATGAGCCTTTAAACATCCAAGATGGTCGCTCATAGAGCATCAGGCAGCCTGCAAACAGAAAGTGTCTTCTGAATGTGTGACTGAGGGGACGTGGCTTAAAGTGGACCTTCACCCTAAATAAGAGCATATCTTGTCTATGTTTCCTCCCCCTGTACATACAGATTGCTCACATTAAAAGCCATCCTACCTGCATCTACTGCATGTTATGAGCCTTTAAACATCCAAGATGGTCGCTCATGGAGCATCACGCAGCCTGCAAACAGGAAGTATCTTCTGACTGTGTCGCTCTGCATTCTGGGATTGCTGTCCTTTCCCTGACCCCAGCTTTGCTCTGTGTGTGCAAACCACAGCTATAATCCCACCCCACCCTGTACATTATCCTGCTCTCCTCTCCTCAGTATGTGTGAGTCAAGATGGCCTAGAGTCCTGAACAGAGTTGCAGCCTGGTGGGGGAAAGAATAATAAGTAAGTGACTAAAAACTTAAAATATATTAATTTTTGATGCTGTGAATAGTTTTTAAGGGTTTGGGCTTTTCATTAAATCATGGTGAAGGTCCCTTTTGTCCCTCTTTCCCACCCTGAAAAGTTGGGAGGTATGCAATATCCATGTCCCCATGACTAGTGCTATACCTGGCTTTAATGAAACTCCATATGGTTTGCAGAATTATCTGCTTAGACCCACGGCCTCCACGCGCTGCCCTTTTCCTCAGTAAACTCTCCACCATGGATGTGAGCGAGATGATAGGTTTGGTCTACAGAGGATTTCTCTTTGCAGTCACAATGTGTAGATGTTGGTTTACAAGCGGAAGCATTTAGTCTGTAGATAGTGGCGGGAGGCTGGTCCGTTGCTAAGGGCACCGCAACGTGGTTCGGTGGCAGTGACCGTTGCAAGAGGAAGTCTTTGCTTACTTGTGCCGATGGCTGACTGGCATTTAGAAAGTGCAGAGTGGTCTGAAGGCAATGTTGGTAGCCGGACTGGTAGTCCTGATGAAGGTCAGAATTCGATACCTCTCTGTGCTTCATCCTGGACTGGAGGAACTGAACCGTGCACTCCAGAATCTCCGCTTTCTCAATCTTTGGGTTCTTCAGTTTCTGCAATGCAAAAAAAAGAGATTTGTTTTCAAGATTTGCAATCCAATGAAGGACCAGCTCTGGTGGCCAATAAGATCTTTCTTAAGGGGAGATTTTAGAATATCAATATATATATGTATATATTTAGTAGCCATTTAAATAATCTTAGTGATTTGGTGTAACCAGGGCCAGATTATGAGGGGTGCACAAGTTGCGCGAGCCCTGGGGCCTCCAGCACTTGCCCTGCAAAGGGGGCCTCCACCAACCTTTGGGTTATGGTCTAGTTCAGGAGGTCTTTCAGCCTGATGGGCCAAAAACAAAGCTATCTGCAGCATTGGGGGCGTGCCTGGGCAAGCCTTTTTTGGTTTTTGCAAACCTGCAGCCAAAGCCACCACAGGACAGGGCGGAGAGTCTAGAGCAGGGGTCCCCAACCCTGTCCTCAAGGCCCACCAACAGGCCAGGTTTTGCAGATCTCCACAAAGATGCACAGGTGGAGTAATTAGTGCAGCTGCACAGCAATAGAGCTGGCTATTTGGAGATCCAAAAAACATGACATGTTGGTGGGCCTTGAAGACAGGGTTGAGGACCACTGGTCTAGAGCAACAAAGCCGCCATCAGCAACGCTACAGTGATGGGTGCAGAGCTGTCACTGCACATAAGCCACCAAGCACAGCTGCTGGCAGCTCAATGCAGGAAACTGTTATCTGCTGGACCAGCCGGGCGACTACACTACCCCCCACCCAGAATGGCAAAGCAGGAGTTCCCGAGGAGCATGCACCCGCACAAGGGTGGCACAAGGGACTCGATCTGACGTTTTAGTAAGTAGGCGGGTGCCAGACAACCACCAATCAGTTACTTGACTGGATTATTATTTTAAAGGAAAAAATACTGTATCTGGGGCCTCCACTAGATTTTGTGCCCAGGAGCCTCCACCACACTTAATCTATCCCTGGGTGTAAGCGTTTAGGAGATTTTGTTATGGTTAAACTTGGGAATTAGGGGATTGATTTCATGAGTTCCTCCAACCAGGCCTTTAGTCAAAAAGGACCATGGTGGCCAGGGGTGGAATGGCCATAGGTCATACCGAGAGAATACACGGTAGGCCACCACCTTCCTTGCACTGGCCGGCTGTTGAGGCTCTGACTAGGCAGTTGGCCATTGCAAGGGAGGTGGTGGCCTCCGTATGGCAGCTGGGTGGCACGCAGTATCAGCATGAGAGACCCGGCTCTGCCAGAATGCTTGTGCTGCTGCTGTGTTGCCCTCTGGACGTCATAGGATGCTGCACAGATCCTTGGACAGTGGACAAGAAGCCCTGGCTCAGCGGTGGTCCTCGGCTCCCAGTGGCAGCGTCGCGATCCCTAGACTCCAGCAGCTGGGAATTTGACTTACCTAGGTTTTGTTCCATTCCCACAGCGCATTCCGGATTATGATGCCCCGCTGTGTGAAACCCCCAGTTCGCCCAGTTAAAATCACCTCTCCTTGGTCCAATGGCGCATGCACTGCCTCTTGTCCAATCAGAGCCCTTTGCCTTGTTTCCATCCTTCGGTAAAGGGCTCTGATTCAATTCAATGAGGATGAATGGCTGGGACAGGAGTGCGCACACACCGACGGGGTTGCGGCAGTGCGTACTCCTCTTTGAAAACAGTCCAATGGCTCTGATTGGACGAGAGCCCGCACATTGGTACCGTTGGAACGGGGAAAGGTGGGTTATTATTGGTGCCCTGGGGGAAAGCAAGTGGCTGTCCCTGAAATATTTTAGATTCCAGGCCGAGCACTGGTGAGTTTTGTTCCTCTTTAAGTCTTATCAGTTGTTAGAAAGGTGGCTCAAATCCTAGGTAAGCATTATCTTAGCTTACCTCAATCTTCATGGTCTGAGATAACAGGACCCTCAGCTTCTCCAGGCTGTCATTAATTCTCTCTCTTCTCCTCTTCTCCACTTGTGGCTTTAAAAGCTGCAGCAAATAAAACAAACCCAAAACATAATAATCTTCACTCAGAACCAATACAATCAGATCGTTTTAAGTTTCTGGTAAGACTGTAAGGCATACCTTCCAACTTTTCAGGGTGGGAAACAGGGACAAGTGTTACATTAAGCCACGCCTCCACATTGATGTATAGGAGATATAAAGTAGCAGTAACAACAATAGAAACACTTTGAATAGGCAAATGAATATTTTATTGATGCAGATCTGCATGTTACACCTCAAAGAGGGACAGAAGAACAACGAAGGACAGGGGGGCACGGACTCAAAAGAGGCATAATCACTCCAAATCAGGGACCGTTGGGTGGTATGCTGTAAGGTACAGTGTTTGGCCAGTATTATTTTTTTGTGCATTGTCTTTCTTTGGTGTTTTTACTGTTCTTATAAGCACGTTGGGCCCTATAGTACGAGTTTAGAATAGGGAGGGAATTATGGGCCGGCTAATCTCATTTTCCAATCTAGATTAGGAAACAACAGAATGGCTAAAGGACGGCTTATCCTGTGTAGAAGCACCACAGGCCAAAGAGAAGCTTGCTAAAAACCAAAGACTTAGAGGCCGATTCATTAATAGCGGCAGGTAGCGACAGTTGAGCGACTGTAGCAGTATTTTCACAGCGCCCGCTAGTAGTCGCTGTGCTTGGCCGTTGTTCGGCTGTTGACAGCGACTCAGTCGGTGTGCGGTAATGTTGAATACGGGGTTAGGAGTCGCTGTTTGACAGGTTCCGCGCTGTATGGGAGCGCATGACAGCGACTGGCCATAGCGACCGGCTCCCACCATATTCATTAACAAATCACGCTCAAAAAATTCTCGCGCTGTGAAATGCATGTTTAAACCCCAGAGCGCTGGCGGCGATGGGTTAAAAGTAGTTTTTTAACCCCCAAACAACCATATTTTTGGAAAAAAACAAAACATGTTTTTACAAACATTTTGTAATATGAATACATTAATATCAGACCTGTAATATCAATTCTGCACAAATTTTTTTTTTTTTTTTACCTTAAAAAAAATATCTAACATTGAAGAAGTGGTCACAGAATTTTTGGCATTTAAAAAAAAAAAAAAAAAAAAAAACATTAATAGCAATTAATTAAGAATATTTAATTGAAATGCATTGGAGAGCGCCAGGTAGCGAGAGGTCATACCTGTCGCTGTTCAAGGTCGCTCGCTGGCGCTGTGGGCTGAGGCTGGAATAATGATGAATGAGTGGCTATCTGGCGCTCTGTCAGTCGCTAAGCAGGATTGGCTTGATAAATGTGTGATTGCGGAGGGGAGCCGGCGTTCTCGTGGCGGTGAGCGTCATTACCGTTCGCTCACCATTCGCTACCTGGCGCTATCCCTTGTTAAATAAGGGCCTTTGAGGGAACAATAAGGGACTTTCTTATCAGCTGGTGTAATCCACATTCTTATCTCATCACAAACAAGATATTATCACACTAAAGCATTTTTTGGCTGCTGCTGTAGCAATTCTGGGGCCGACAAAGGTCTCACAGGGTCCATTGTAGAAGTCATAGAGGGGCTTCTTCAGACCAGCCCTCAGCATTAACTGGAACCTCAAAGTTCAGGTTCGTTCTGTCCAAACCCCATAAACCAGCTTTTATCCCATAGCTAACTAATGCAGAGTGTGCAGCACATAGGAAGCGGCTGTATACTTACCTGGGGCCAAAAATCAGCCCTGGAATTTACCAGCCCCTGGCCGGCCCAAAGCTTCCTTGCTAGGGCCCCACCATGATGCCAGGGCTAAAGCATTGGGAGCAGGGTTCCTTGCATTGTGGGTACAGTGGGGCTGGGTACAGAGGGATGAGAAGGAGACTAAGGGGGTAGAGATTTAATGTGAGTGTTAAAAGCATCAGCTCAATTGGCCCTAAAGCAGTGTGGCATTGTCCAGGGTCTCTCTATGGCTAGTCCACCCCTGCAGGGCCGGCGACACCACCTGGCAAGGCGGGGCAGCTGCCGGGGGTCCCTGGCCTCCAGGGGGGCCCACTGACAGGGCCTGCCTTTAGGGTGTGCGACGGCACCTGACTTCTTTTCCCCGCCGGACGGGGATAACAGTATGCAGCAATAAGGTTCCGCTGCTGCCTGTGCTGTCCCCACTGGGGAGAGAGGAGGGGGCCTCAACACCACGTGATACTGGCGGGCTGCGGGCCGGGAGGGAAAGCGCTGTATAGGTACGTTTTTTTTTTTAAAGAAGGTTTCATTTTCTTTTCTTTTGGTCGTGAGGGGGCATCCAGATTTGGGACGTCCCTCAGTGATGTGACGTCACTGAGACCATGCCGTCCAAGGGCCCACGTAAAGCTGGAGCCGGCCCTGCATCCCTGCCTGCCAGTGATCCAGGCTCTCTTTTCATTCTTTCCTGGCTCCCTCACCGCCAAAATGTCCACAGCAGGGATTCAGTAAGATGGCCGCCCCCATGAGTGAGGATACTAGCAGCAGCCAGCCAGTTGCCAGTGTCCTCACTCATGGGGGCAGCCATCTTATTGAAGCCCTGGCCATGGACATTTTGTCGGCGAGGGAGCCAGGAAAGAACGGAAAGAATGCAGACTGGATCGCTGATAGGTACGCCGCTTCCTTTGTGCTGCACACTCTGCATTAGTTTAAAGTGCACCGCTCACTCGCCACCACCTACGTGCCACTGAAATGTTCCTAACAGGGACGATCTGATTCGGCTTCTGGGGGCCCCCTCCCTGCTCACTGAAGCCCGCCTGTTAAGGGGCTCCGAGAGGCAGAATCACCCCCCAAAGTTCAGGTCTCCATTGATTTCAATGGGGTTCTGGTACTCGAACCAAACTTTTGTTCAAAGTTCACCAAACTTGCCCAACTCGAACTTTTAGAGGTTCACCAAAAAGTACTCAGTATCAATAAAATGCTACACACAAACACATGCTGTAGTCCAAAATCATAATAAAAAGATAATACAACAAAAGATAATAAAATCAAACACATTAATACAAAGTAAAATACAATATTACAATTAAAGCAATATTGTTTTTCCAAGAAGTGACAATCCTAAAAGCTTTTATACAGACATGGATTGTTTCATTTCGATAGATCTTATTTGATTTAATGTAATCTATCAAAAGTTTAGATCAGATAAAATGAGCCTTTATTCTCAGTCAGTCGGAATGAGCACTGACGTACTTAACCATCACACCACGCAAATGCATGGGGCCCGTGCCTGCAAGGGGTCCCCCAGAGGCCGGGGCAGATCAGCGACAACTTTTTGTTTAAACTATAAATAAATAACAGCGCCCAGCGGGTGGTCTATGGCAAGTGAGGGGGGCGTGTGACCCAATGCAGAGTGTGCAGCAGAATGGAAGCCGCTGTACACTTACATGAACCGCGACTGCTGCAGAATCAGTGCATCCGGCTCCATTTAGGGCCTTATTCATGAAGGGATAGCGTCAGGTAGTGGCTGGTTAATGACAGGTAGCGACTGGTGAACGCCGGACACGGCACGCAATTACACATTTATCATGCAGAATCTGTTTAGCGACTGGGATAGCGCCATGTAGCGTCTGATTCATCATTTTCACAGCCCCAGCGAACAGCGCCAGCGTTCAGCCTTGCACAGCGCCAGGTATGACCTCTCGCTACCTGACGCTCTCCCATACATTTCAATGGACGATCCTTTCCTTCTCTTTAAACTGTGATTTTGTTGTTGTTTTTTTTTTTTAATCTCAAATAATTCTGTGACCTCTTCTGGCATTGAATAAGCATTTTTTTTCAAAATTTTTTGAGTTTTTATATATTTCTTCAGGAATGACATTACAGGTCTGGCATTAAAGTGTTCATGTTACAATGGTGTTACAATGTAATTCCGTATGTTTTCAATTTGTTACTAGTGGATAGATACTGAAAAACAGACTTTAAACACACCGCCTCCTGCGCTCTGGGCTTCAAACAAGCATTTTTCAGCGCCAGAGATTTGGGAGGCTGTTTTTTTGCTGAATATGGTGTGAGTCGGTCGCTATGAGCAGTCGCTAACATGCGCTCCCATACAGCGCTGTACTGGTCAAATAGCGACTCCTCGCAGTGTATTCAACATTACTGTACAGCGACTGAGTCGCTATGAAGTAGCGACCCACGGCTGAGCACAGTGACTACTAGCGGGCGCTCTGAAAATGCCGCTACAGACGCTCATCTGTCGCTACCTGGCGTTAGTGATGAATCAGCCTGCCCGTTATACAAGATGATGGGACATCACAGCAGCTAGTGAACGGAATGGTGCAGAGCGGGCCACTGGTTGCCTCCCCGCTCACCTCTAGCTGGGCCGGCCAATCACAAGTAACTACCCCGGGTATGCATCCCTTCCAACTTTTCAGTGTGGGAAAGAGGGACAACTGTTAGGTGAAGCCACACCCCCTTATTGATTGATGGATAGGAGATAGGGTGAAAATGTTACAACAATATAAATACATTGAATAATAAATGATTTATTGATGAAGATCTGCCGGTTACATCTCAAAGAAGGTCAGAGAAGAACAACAAGGCACATGGACTCAAAAGAGGGACAGTCCCTCCAAATCAGGGACAGCTGGGAGGTATGGACCGTATGCATCTAGCTAAAGGTATAAGCAAGTTTTGGTGTATAGCCACAGCCGGTTATATATCGATCACTCCGCAGGACATACAACTTCAAAGTTCAACACCAAAAGGTGTTTCCATTGAGGTGTATTTATCCCACCACCTTATAAGTATAAATCACATACAAGATTTCTTTAGAATAAACACTTTGTAATCAATAGCAAATTTAATTAATAATTTAGTTCCTATTGATTTGCTATTGATTACAAGATGTTTTTTCTAAAGAAAAAGTGGATGAATTTGAAAATAGCAGATCCCAATCCTTAAAGTGGACCAACACCCAGGATTTTCACTATCCTGGGTTTTGGTCCACTTCCGTGGGGCACCCCGATCGGGAAACCCCCCAGATCACCCTAAAAAACTCACCTCACCCCGCTCCTACGCGAGTGCTCATCCAATCAGAGCGCTCAGAGCCGCTGTGGTATGGACGTACAAGCGACGGACAACCGCAGCGGCTCTGAGCGCGCTGGAGGCCGCATCTCACGCTTCCTTCTAACAGGGAGCGCGCCCGCACCGGCCATTCACAAACGGCGCCCTGCTAGAGGGAAGCGTGAGACGCGGCCGTGGCCCACGCATGCGCCGTTAGAACGGGGATAAGGTAAGGTTTCTAGGCGTCCTGCAGGGTTTCACACAGATTTCGGATGCCCCGCGGGGAGGGATCTGATCGGCCCGGGAATCTTATAGATTCCCGGGCCGATCCCTCTTGGGTGTTGGTCCACTTTAAAGAGGAACTAAATTATTTCCTATTGATTACAAGGTGTTTTTTTAAAGAAATCTTGTACGTGATTTATACTTATAAGGTGGTGGGATAAACACACCTCAATGGAAATATAACACTTTTGGTGTTGAACTTTTAAGTTGTATGTCCCATGGAGTGACCGATATTAGGGATGAGAGAACCGGTTCGGACGAACCGGAATTCGCTCAGAATTTCAGGGAAAATTCGATTCAGCACGAACCCGAATTTTTTTTGGTTCGTGACGATCGAATTTTCCCTGAAATAAAAAAAAAAAAATGCCGGCATGATGGGAGCGGGCGGCGGAAGCCGGCCCGCTGACAGCGCAGCCGGCCTGCCCGCTCCCACCGTGCCGGCATTTTTTTAAAAAGCAAACACTTACCTGCATGGTCGGAGCGTGGAGGCCGGCGCCCTGTGATGACGCGCCCTCTGATGACAGCGGCGCCGGCCTCCACGCTCCACCATGCCGGCATTTTTTTTTTTCAGATGAGCGATTCGTGAAAGTTCGATTCGGGCGAACCCGAATTTCTTGGGGAAATTCGGCGAATCGCCCGAATCGAACTTTCAAGAAGTTCGCTCATCTCTAGCCGATATATAACCGGCTGTGGCCCGCGGAGTGACCGATATATAACCGGCTGTGGCTAAATACCAAAACTTCCTTGCATCTTCTTGGGACTGCTGTGGCTACAGTTCTGATATTACTCCTAGCGAGTGGACGTTTAATCTCTAGATTCTAAATTGTTACATTGTTAACTAATAGCTCAACCTTGAATATATTATTTTCTATTACTGGCTAAAGGTATAACGAGGCCGTGACCTGCTCATGGGTCATTGGAACGAGGTTAGGCAAATGGATGCAGTGATTTAATGGGGTGTCACACAGTGGGGCATCCTAGTTTGGGATGCCACAGGGAGTAGAAATTGGACGGCCATATGAGTAATTCCCTATGCCATGGACGGACAATGCCAGGATGCCCCTGTATGTGAAACCTTCTGGGTTAGTTGGAGCTCCCACAGCACATGAGCAGGCCGCGGCTACATCCCCGACAAGGTGCAATAATATTGTGTTTCGCTATACAAAATTTGTCTCTGATTAGAGCTCCCAGACGCAACTTTGCACTGGGCCCCAGAAATGATAAGCCCGCCCCTGAGAAGGAGTAAAATAAATAAATATAAATAAAAATCAACATGTGTACAGATCTTATAGTGACCACACACCTAACAATCCAATTAGGGCTTTATTCATCAAGGAATAGCAACAGGTAGCGTCAGGTGAACGCCGGGCGCTGTACGCAATACCACATTTACGAAGGTGATTCTGCTGAGCGCCTCTTACAGCGACACGTAGCGACCGATTCATCATCACAGACGGCTCAGTGGATTCCGGCGGCGCTCTGGCTTTCAGAGCGCCTGATATTACCTGTCGCTACCTGTCGCTCTCACATACATTTCGGTGGACGTTACATATATTCTCTTTAAACAGGGTTTTCTTATATTTATTTTTTTTGTTTTGTATCAAATAATTATGTGACCTCTCCTGGCCGATTTAAATACATTATTGAAACCTTTTTTTGATTAATAATATTTTTATGCAGAATTGTCATTACAGGTCTGGTACTAAAGTGTTAATGCCACAATGTAATAACAATGCAATTCCGTGTGTTTTCGCTTTGTTACAGGTGGATATGTGTTCAAAAATGGACTTTAATCACACAGCGTCTGGGTTACAGCGACACAATTTTGAGCGTCGGCACTGTAAGAGGCTGTGTTTTTGATGAATGTGGTTTGAGTCGCTCACACTGACCAGTCGCTACCGTTCGCTCCCATATAGCTCTGTACTGGTGTTATAGCGACTCAAATTCATCAATGCCGGCAATGTTACTACAGCGACTGAGGCGCTCTGTAATAGCGACTCACAGCCGTTCAGAGCGGTCGCTCTTAGTGCCGCTGTATGGACGCTCATCTGGCGGTACCTGGCGCTAGTAATGAATCAGCCTGCCCGTGTCATACCTCCCAAATGTCCCTGATTTGGAGGGACTGTCCTTCTTTAGAGTCCGAGCCCCCCTGTCCCTCGCTTTTCTCATTTGTCCCTCTTTGAGGTGTAACATGCAGATCTGCAGCAATAAATGATTCATTTGCCTATTTCAAGTATTTCTATTGTTATAAATGTTACATCCTATCTCCTATCCATCAATAAATGAGGGGGCGTGGCTTTATTAACCAAGAGGCCGATTCATTAATAGCAGCAGGTAGCGACAGTTGAGCGACTGTAGCGGTATTTTCACAGCGCCCGCTAGTAGTCGCTGTGCTTGGCCGTTGTTCGGTTGTTGATAGCGACTCAGTCGGTGTGCAGTAATGTTGAATATTGGGTGAGGAGTCGCTATTTGACAGGTTCCGCGATGTATGGGTGCGCATGATAGCGACTGGTCAGAGCGACCGGCTCCCACCATATTCATCAAAAAATCACGCTCAGAAAATTCAAGCGCTGTGAAATGCATGTTTAAACCCCAGAGCGCTGGCGGCGATGGGTTAAAAGTAGTTTTTTAACCCCCAAACAACCATATTTTGGGAAACCAAAAAAAAAAAGTTTTTAAAATAATTTAGTAATATGAATACATTAATATCAGACCTGTAATATCAATTCTGCACACATTTTTTTTTTTTTCCCTTAAAAAAAATCTAAAATGGCAGAAGTGGTCACAGAATTTGTCACATTTAAAAAAAATAAATAAAAAACATTAATAACAATTAATTATTAATATTTAAAGATTGTTCCATTAAAATGCATTGGAGTGCGCCAGGTAGCGAGAGGTCACACCTGTCGCTGTTCAAGGTCGGACGCTGGCGCTGTGGGCTGAGGCTGGAATAATGATGAATGAGTCGCTATATGGCGCTATCTCAGTCGCTAAGCAGGATTGGCTTGATAAATGTGTGATTGTGGTGGGGAGCCGGCGTTCTCGTGGCGGGGCCCGTCATTACCGGCCGCTCACCAGTCGCTACCTGTCGCTATTCCTCCATAAATAAGGGCCCAAATGTCCCTCTTTTCCACAGGTATGCAGTATAAATCCTACTCACTGTATGAAATTCATAGCTAAGCGATATATACAAATTATGACCTTTCATCAGTTTAGTGAGTGATATTGAATGCAGATTGTAAGGCGTGCGATCAGCAATGGCCATTACCTTTCTGGCGTCCTCCAGCCTCGCTCCCTCCATCTGGCTCATGCGCATGGCTCTCGCTCCTGTAGATGGGTCTCCATAAAACTTCTGGATTCCTTGAGACCCCATTCCACTTATATGGAGCAGAGCTTTTCCCTTTACAATAAGTCGGCCAATCAAAATAAAGAGGCCATCCACGTTAGCCAATCAGGTGAGACTCACTATGCTCCGTAATCTCATTTCCACACCATTCAATGCAGGCACTTCACTCTATTCACATGCACAGCCAACTCATCCATTATATTCCACCTCTAAAGCTGGCCACCTGAATAGGATATTAGATCGATCGTTCAGAACTAAACGATCATCTGTTCATCAATTGATTTATAATTCTGGATAAAATAATCAGCGATAGTGGGAAAAAAAGTTATTATTAATATTTTTTAACTTTTCAACTAATATACAAGCTTATTGAAAATGTCCACACACACATTGTACTTCAATCGATCGTATTTTATTCTGATCAAACCGAGCAATCATGAGTTCAGGTAGGGTGAACCCCCACTTTGTGTCCATGCCGGCCGTTCCGTCCTGTTGCCTTAGATGGGGCCAGAGGGGGCACCAGAGGAAATCATTCCGGAGGGTCCACCAGAGGAAATCATTCTTGGGGCCACCAGAGGAAATCATTCTTGGGGCCCACCAGAGGAAATCATTCTTGGGGTGCACCAGAGGAAATCATTCTTGGGGCCACCAGAGGAAATCATTCTTGGGACCCACCAGAGGAAATCATTCTTGGGGCCACCAGAGGAAATCATTCTTGGGCCCACCAGAGGAAATCATTCTTGGGGTACACCAGAGGAAATCATTCTTGGGACCCACCAGAGGAAATCATTCTTGGGGTACACCAGAGGAAATCATTCTTGGGGCCACCAGAGGAAATCATTCTTGGGCCCACCAGAGGAAATCATTCTTGGGGTACACCAGAGGAAATCATTCTTGGGACCCACCAGAGGAAATCATTCTTGGGCCCACCAGAGGAAATCATTCTTGGGCCCACCAGAGGAAATCATTCTTGGGGTACACCAGAGGAAATCATTCTTGGGGCCACCAGAGGAAATCATTCTTGGGCCCACCAGAGGAAATCATTCTTGGGGTACACCAGAGGAAATCATTCTTGGGACCCACCAGAGGAAATCATTCTTGGGCCCACCAGAGGAAATCATTCTTGGGGTACACCAGAGGAAATCATTCTTGGGACCCACCAGAGGAAATCATTCTTGGGGCCCACCAGAGGAAATCATTCTTGGGGTACACCAGAGGAAAACATTCTTGGGGTACACCAGAGGAAATCATTCTTGGGGCCACCAGAGGAAATCATTCTTGGGGCCCACCAGAGGAAATCATTCTTGGGGTACACCAGAGGAAATCATTCTTGGGGCCACCAGAGGAAATCATTCTTGGGGCCACCAGAGGAAATCATTCTTGGGACCCACCAGAGGAAATCATTCTTGGGGCCACCAGAGGAAATTATTCTTGGGGTACACCAGAGGAAATCATTCTTGGGGCCACCAGAGGAAATTATTCTTGGGGTACACCAGAGGAAATCATTCTTGGGGCCACCAGAGGAAATTATTCTTGGGGTACACCAGAGGGAATTATTCTTGGGGGCCACCACTGGAACTCATTCTTGGGGTCCACCAGTGGAAATCATTCTTGGGGTTCACCAGTGGAAATCAGTCTTGGGGTCCACCAGAGGAAATCATTTGTGGGGCCCACCAGTGGAAATCATTCTTTGGGCCTTTTAGGGGGAAATCATATTTGGGGCCCAACAGTGGAAACACTGTTTCCACTGTCATGTGGACCGCCCTTCTGTTAATTGCCTTAAAGAGGAACAACACACACTATTTTCACTTTTTGGGGTGTTGTTCCTCTCAGTCCGAATTGGGATGCCCCTCTGTGTGTATGCCCCTAGGTCACTCACCTTCCTGCATGCAGGCAGACTTGGGCGAGAACGAGTGCGCTGATTGGCTGAGCGTCCTGCTTAACCATTCGACGTGCTCGCTTCCAAACCCATGCGGTGCTAAAGGGAGACAAGTGCGCCACCGGCCACTCCCCTGCTTACCTCCTAGCCGTCGCGTGACCGCGCCACCCATTCAGAAAGGCCGGTATCAGGTGTGCCTGCTGCTAGTGGCAAGGGGTCCGAGGTAAGGTGAGTGAAAGGGGCTTCTGGGGGGTTTTACACAGCAACACAGCAGAGTGTTCCAACTCAGGATGCCCCAAGGAGTGGAACTCTGAAGGCAGGGCTTCGATGTTCCTCTTTCTCTCTTGTACTGCCATGATTGTGGTCCTGGGTGAGTGTCTCAGGCCACTGAAGGATCCACTGGTGCTCAGGGATCCTCCGCTATCAGAAGCACTAGTGAAACACAATGAATGAACACATGAATTGACCAGCTCTAAAGTCTTTTAGACTCCAGGGTGTTAAGGGTTTTGGTCTAAAAGATTCCAAGGCTGGTCACTGGCATTGAAACCCTCCAGGGTGCTGGTATTCACTCACCTTTCCCCCGCTCTAACAGCACATGCGCAGGCTCTCATCCTATGAGATCTGTCTGCATTGACGGGGAGGCTGATTTATTAATAGCAACATGTAGCAACAGTTGAGCGACTGTAGCGCTATTTTCACAGCGCCCGCTGTGCTTGGCCGTTGTTCGGTTGTTGACAGCGTCTCAGACGGTTTGCCGTAATGTTGAATACAAGGTTACGAGTCCCTATTTGACAGGTTCCGCGATGTATGGGTGCGCATGATAGCGACTGGTCAGAGCGACCGGCTTCCACCATATTCATCAAAAAATCACGCTCCAAAAATTCAAGCGCTGTGAAATGCATGTTTAAACCCCAGAGCGCTGGCGGCGATGTGTTAAAAGTAGTTTTTTAACCCCCAAACCACCATATTTTTGGAAACCAAAAAAAAAAAGTATTTTAATTAATTTAGTAATAGGAATACATTAATATCAGACCTGTAATATCAATTCTGCACAATTTTTTTTTTTTAAATTTTTTTCCCTTCAAAAAATTATCTAACATGGCAGAAGTGGTCACAGAATTTTTCACATTTAAAAAAAAAAAAACACATTAATAACAATTAATTATTAATATTTAAAGATTGTTATATTGAAATGCATTGGAGCGCGGCAGGTAGCGAGAGGTCATACCTGTCGCTGTTCAAGGTCGGACGCTGGCGCTGTGGGCTGAGGCTGGAATAATGATGAATGAGTCGCTATATGGCGCTATCTCAGTCGCTAAGCAGGATTGGCTTGATAAATGTGTGATTGTGGTGGGGAGCCGGCGTTCTCGTGGCGGGGCCGTCATTACCGGCCGCTCACCAGTCGCTACCTGTCGCTATTCCTTCATAAATAAGGGCCTATGTCATTTGGCGAATGCCTCTCATTGTTGTCAGTGGGGAGCATGTGCTACTGCATCCCTTGCATCCCCGGTGGCGTGCTCCCACCCATTTAGATAGGCTGGGGAGGGAGCGCACATGTCGCGCGGGATACAGGGAATGCATGTGCTCCCCATTTTAGTCAATTAGAGCCATCTGCCGAATGACATAAGGGTCAATTCAGAACCAGCTGAGAATTCTCGCTTCTTTTTAGGAGAAAAAACTGCCATTGACTTTCATTGTCTACCTTGCTGATTCAGAGGCAGGTGAAAAGTTACACCCGGTAGACAATGAAAGTCAATGACAGTTTTCTCTCCTAAAAAAGGAGCAAGAATTCTCACCTGGCCCTGAATCGACCCCATAGTCAGCGGACAAACGCTTGCGCATGCTCCACTGGAACGAGGAATAGGTGAGTGAATTGCAGCTTTAGGAGGGTTTCGCACATCCCGGAATGGGATGCCACGGGAGAGCTGAACAAAACCAGTGAAAGTCAAATTCCCATGTTTTTGTTCCACTTTAACTAAATAATCATACTCATCTATGAAAAAAAGCTTTGGGAGTTGTGGTATGTTTCGATTTTACTTGGATACTATGTAATCACCTGTAACAGAAAATAAGAATGCATGGGAATAGGGAATAGGGGAGGGGAACTAATTCAACTCAACTATATCTATGATTAAACTGTGATTAGTTCAATTCAAGTTCACCAACAGCACTAATGTGTCAAAAACAAGAGCTTACAATATATTAGGGTATAAGGGAGGATACAGAAGAAGAAGAGCTTACAATCTATTAGGGTATAAGGGATGATACAGAAGAAGAAGAGCTTACAATCTATTAGGGTATAAGGGACGATACAGAAGAAGAAGAGCTTACAATCTATTAGGGTATAAGGGATGATACAGAAGAAAAAGAGCTTCCAATCTATTAGGGTATAAGGGAGGATACAGAAGGAGAAGAGCTTACAATCTATCAGGGTATAAGGGATGATACAGAAGAAGAAGAGCTTACAATCTATTAGGGTATAAGGGAGGATACAGAAGAAGAAGAGCTTACAATCTATTAGGGTATAAGGGAGGATACAGAAGAAGAAGAGCTTACAATCTATTAGGGTATAAGGGATGATACAGAAGAAAAAGAGCTTCCAATTTATTAGGGTATAAGGGAGGATACAGAAGGAGAAGAGCTTACAATCTATTAGGGTATAAGGGATGATACAGAAGAAGAAGAGCTTACAATCTATTAGGGTATAAGGGAGGATACAGAAGAAGAAGAGCTTACAATCTATTAGGGTATAAGGGATGATACAGAAGAAGAGTTTACAATTTATTAGGGCATAACAGAGGATAAGAAGGAGAAGAGCTTACAATCTATTAGGGTATAAGGGAGGATACAGAAGAAGAAGAGCTTACAATCTATTAGGGTATAAGGGAGGATACAGAAGAAGAAGAGCTTACAATCTATTAGGGTATAAGGGATGATACAGAAGAAGAGTTTACAATTTATTAGGGCATAACAGAGGATAAGAAGGAGAAGAGCTTACAATCTATTAGGGTATAAGGGAGGATACAGAAGGAGAAGAGCTTACAATCTATTAGGGTATAAGGGAGGATACAGAAGGAGAAGAGCTTACAATCTATTAGGGTATAACAGAGGATAAGAAGGAGAAGAGCTTACAATCTATTAGGGTATAAAGGAGGATACAGAAGAGCTTACAATCTATTAGGGTATAAAGGAGGATACAGAAGAGCTTACAATCTATTAGGGTATAAGGGAGGATACAGAAGGAGATGAGCTTACAATCTATTAGGGTATAAGGGAGGATACAGAAAGAGAAGAGCTTATAACCTATTAGGGTATAAAGGAGGATGCAGAAGAGCTTACAATCTATTAGGGTATATGGGAGGATACAGAAGGAGGGGAGCTTACAATCTATTAGGGTATAAGGTTAGAGCCTATTAGAGCATGTGCTCTTGTGATCATTACTAACAGCATACAGGATGATTGGTATGGTGTGGGACCTTCCACAGTGCTGTATGTGTATAAGATTGTTATCAACCCCTTCATTTCTTTTGGGGGTACATATTATTGCAGCTTAGGGAAGGCAGCGTTTCCGGGATGCAGTGACCCCTTCGAGTGGATGGCATTTCCTCTTCTCTGGGATTTTTAGGTGTAATCTGCTGTCTCTATGGATGCCTTATCCCATTTTATGGAGTTTTTCTAAAGAGGCAAAGCGGCACTGGAAGCGGCTTTATGGGGAATTAAAGCATCTTGAATATTTAAGCGGTTGGTGGACCAAGAAGAAGAGCCCCGGATTTCAAAGCCTTAAAGGACCAAAATGAGAGGAGCAGAAAGAGATGCACAGATAAAATGGATTAAAGGGGATAAGCCCGGACTAAATCCCCCTATTGGAGGGGCAGGGGGAGGACAATGCTCCTGGAACTGGCCCACCTTTCACTGCTGTCACTCTCCACGAATGCAAATATTGGCCCGTCCGCCTAATCCTATTTATGCCGGCCACAGAGGAGCCTGACCGGGGTGCAAGCTTTGATGTCATCCCAGCCCTCCATATGTTTCCAGCATACATCACCCCTCATCTGCTATCTCTGCCTCTATGTCTATAGCAGGGGAAGTGACATCTATCTATCTATCTATCTATCTATCTATCTATCTATCTATCTATCTATACCATATCTATGTATCTATCTATCTATCTATCTATCTATCTATACCATCCCCTCGATTCAAAGAGCAAAAGTTAATTGATTTCGGATCGAGAATCGTAAGTTTGGGTGGGTGTTAGTCATTTTTTCCTGTTTTTTTGGCCATTTCCGACTCGCACGAGCCTACGTACGAATTCGTATATGCTCTTACGATCATCGCAAGTTCGTTCCTAAATTTTAGGATCAAAACATAAAACTTAGGATCAAATCCTAAAACTTAGGATGAAAACGTAAAACTTAGGATAATCGAATGTATTTAGGTGTGATTCAGAGAACAGTTTTCAAACCTCTAAAGACGTTTTAAAAGAAAGCCACTGCCGACACCTTTTAGCAGTCGGATTGCTGTTCTTGAACAGGTTTTTTGGCTATGTGGAGGAGTCTGCGCGTCTTGAGCTCCAATGAACTGCATGTATCAGCATGGCCGAGGCCATAAATTGTATGGCAATGCATACCTGATTCATGTATGCCTTATAAAATCATTTTAATGTGGACCTTAATTAGTCCTTTGCATGTAAACCTTTATTTTGCAATATATTTGCGTTAATTAAAGAAACGTATGTCCTTTGTTATTTATTTTTAAATTGATATACTAGAATAATATTTTTAGATTGCATTTATTGGTGTAGTTGTTTACCTTTGCTTTGTTTAATTATTTAAGCACATCTTTGGTCAGATGCATCACACTTACTGAGGAGAGGAGAGCGGGATAAAGTGCAGGATGTGGGTTACTGCTGTATTTTGCACAGACACAGCAGAGCTGGGGGCACGGAAAGGTCAGAAATCAAAGAATGCAGAGCAACACAGTCACAAGGCCCTTTCTGTTTGCAGGCTGCCCGAGAATACCTGAGCCGCCATCTTGGCTGTTTCTAGACTCATAACATGCAGAAGTTGCTGGGTGTTTTTTTATATTTGAGAGCAATCTGTATGTAGAGGGTGTGGGTAACCACACACAAAATTTTAAGTTGTACCATTTGAAGCCAAAATATTAAAATTAAGATTAAAGATTTACTTATGCAAATGTATTCATTAATGATTGGTTACTACAAAATGAATGAAATAAAGAAAAATAAAAGACCAAATATTTAGAATGCACTTTAATGAGGTAAGTTTGTAGTGCGCAGCCGCAAGATCAGAAGGATTTACGTCCAGACAAAAAAGGAAAAAGGGCAAAACCAATGTTGCAACCTGAGAAATGAAACGGAAAATTCAGGATGGAAACTGACATAGGTCTGATTCCCGAACTGCCATACGAACGGACGTAAATTTTAGGATAGAAACGTATTTGCTTATAGAATCACTCGCAAGTTCATACGAACGCACGAGCGGACGGGAAAAATAGGATGATCGGCACCAAAATCAAAGCTGTTACATGTTTCTTTGAATCGACCCTCATATCTATGTATCTATCTATCTATCTATCTATCTATCTATCTATCTCATAACTAACTATCTATCTATCTATCTATCCATCCCATAACTATCTATCTATCTATCTATCTATCTATCTATCTATCTATCATCTATCTATCTATCTATCTATCTCATATCTATCTATATCTATCTATCTATCTATCTATCTATCTATCTATCTATCTATCTATCTATCTATCTCATATCTATCTATATCTATCTATCTATCTATCTATCTATCTATCTATCTATCTATCTATCTATCTATCCCATAACTATCTATCTATCTATCTATCTATCCCATATCTATCTATCTATCTATCGATACCATATCTATCTATCTATCTATCTATCTATCTATCTATCTATCTATCTATCTATCTATCCATCCCATAACTATCTATCTATCTATCTATCTATCTATCTATCTATACCATATCTATCTATCTATCTATCTATCTATCTATCTGTCTATCTATCTCATATCTATCTATCTCATATCTATCTATCTATCTATCTATCTATATATCCATCCCATAACTATCTATCTATCTATCTATCTATCTATCTATCTATCTATCTCATATCTATCTATCTATCTATCTATCTATCTATCTATCCCATATCTATCTATCTATCTATCTATCTATCTATCTATCTATCCCATATCTATCTATCTATCTATCTATCTATCTATCTATCTCATATCCCTCCCTCTATCTATATATCTATTTTTTATCTATCCCATATTACTCCAGTTATCTATTTTACATCCCTCCATCTATCTGTCTATTCCATATCACTCTATCTATTCCACATGCCTCTATTTACCTATCCATCAATTACATATCCCTCTATCTATACAGGGGGCAGTATAGGGGTATAACCGTCCATGAAGTCTTATCGTCCCCTTAGATGGAGATGTATACTGTATAGTGGGCAGTAAAGAGTTGGGGTATAGGATCAATATAGGCAGGGCCAGCTCTGGGTTTGTGGGCGCCCGTGGACAAGAGAGTCTTAGTGGGCCCCAAAGTAGTGTGTCACATGATGTCACCTTTCAACTCCGATGCCCTCCAGTTCTTATTGCCTTCCCTATAGCCAACATTATCCTCTAGTTCTAGTTGCATTCTCTACTGCCAGCAAGCGCCCTTCAGCCCTTCTAGCAATTGCCTAGGTTTGCCCTGTGCTGGCGCCGGCCATGAGTATAGGGGTATAACAGTCCATTTTGTCTAATGTTGCTCTCAGTTGGTGAGAGACCAGGTGGAGACATATATTGGGCAGTATTAAGGTGAGGCGGGGTATAACAGTCAGCCCATGGTGTATCATGTTGCTCTTAGTTCATAACAGGTGGAAACATATTGGACAGCTATTTCCAGCTATTTCTTCTCTCAGCAGGATGTGGCGTTTCTTCTCATCATCTATGCAGGTGAAATCAGGGATGAGATTGGAGAGTCTCTGGAAGTAAGTGTCCCTCATGAATCACTATTTGCTGCAGTGTAATAAGAAGTGGGCCTCATCCTCCAGGGCTCCATGCTCACAGTGCCGGCCCAGTCGGCTCTCCTATGGCTTAAATGTCTGTCTGTGCCAGTCCCTCCCCATCTCCATGATGTGGGCACTTAGTCTAGGGGGTCTGCCTGTGTGGCAGTTCAGCCTCTTCAGGTGTGGCGCCATACATACCATGGTGCAGCCTCTCCAGCTATGGTGCCATGGTGCAGCCTCTCCAGCTATGGCGCCATGGTGCAGCCTCTCCAGCTATGGTGCCATGGTGCAGCCTCTCCAGGTATGGGGCCATGGTGCAGCCTCTCCAGCTATGGCACCATGATGCAGCCTCTCCAGCTATGGCGCCATGGTGCAGCCTCTCCAGCTATGGCGCCATGGTGCAGCCTCTCCAGCTATGGCACCATGATGCAGCCTCTCCAGCTATGGCGCCACGGGGCAGCCTATCCAGCTATGGCACCATGATGCAGCCTCTCCAGCTATGGCGCCACGGGGCAGCCTATCCAGCTATGGCGCCATGGTGCAGCCTATCCAGCTATGGTGCAGCCTATCCAGCTATGGTGCCTTGGTGCAGCCTCTCCAGCTATGGCGCCTTGGTGCAGCCTCTCCAGGTAGAGGCTGTACCATGGCACCATAGCTGGAGAGCCTGCACCAAGGCACCATAGCTGGAGAGGCTGCACCATGGCGCCATACCTGGAGAGGCTGCACCAAGGCGCCATAGCTGGAGAGGCTGCACCAAGGCACCATAGCTGGAGAGGCTGCCCCGTGGCGCCATAGCTGGAGAGGCTGCACCAAGGCACCATAGCTGGAGAGGCTGCACCATAGCTGGAGAGGCTGCACCATGGCGCCATAGCTGGAGAGGCTGCACCATGGTGCTATACCTGGAGAGGCTGCACCAAGGCACCATAGCTGGAGAGCCTGCACCATAGCTGGAGAGGCTGCACCATGGTGCTATACCTGGAGAGGCTGCATCATGGTGCCATAGCTGGAGAGGCTGCACCACAGCTGGAGAGGCTGCACCATGGTGCTATACCTGGAGAGGCTGCACCATGGCGCCATAGCTGGAGAGGCTGCACCATGGCGCCATAGCTGGAGAGGCTGCACCATGGTGCCATACCTGGAGAGGCTGCACCAAGGCACCAAAGCTGGAGAGGCTGCACCATGGTGCCATACCTGGAGAGCCTGCACCAAGGCACCATAGCTGGAGAGGCTGCACCATGGTGCCATACCTGGAGAGCCTGCACCAAGGCACCATAGCTGGAGAGGCTGCACCATAGCTGGAGAGGCTGCACCATGGCGCCATAGCTGGAGAGGCTGCACCATGGTGCTATACCTGGAGAGGCTGCACCAAGGCACCATAGCTGGAGAGCCTGCACCATAGCTGGAGAGGCTGCACCATGGTGCTATACCTGGAGAGGCTGCACCATGGCACCATAGCTGGAGAGGCTGCACCAAGGCACCATAGCTGGAGAGGCTGCACCATGGCACCATAGCTGGAGAGGCTGCACCAAGGCACCATAGCTGGAGAGGCTGCACCAAGGCACCATAGCTGGAGAGGCTGCACCAAGGCACCATAGCTGGAGAGGCTGCACCATGGCGCCATACCTGGAGAGGCTGCACCAAGGCGCCATAGCTGGAGAGGCTGCACCAAGGCACCATAGCTGGAGAGGCTGCCCCGTGGCGCCATAGCTGGAGAGGCTGCACCAAGGCACCATAGCTGGATAGGCTGCCCCGTGGCGCCGTAGCTGGAGAGGCTGCCCCGTGGCGCCATAGCTGGAGAGGCTGCACCAAGGCACCATAGCTGGATAGGCTGCCCCGTGGCACCGGGCATTTCCCCACTCCCCACCCCCCCGAGATGATTCTTTAAACACTGGGACAAGCTTACAAAGATAATAGGAGCATCCCAAACCATATAGTACCTGGACCACTCATAACCTATAATGTGATTTGTGGACTGCAGCCCCACCTAATCCTATTCAAAACATTGGGCCTATCCATCATATATATCTACAGAGGGCCCAGACTATACAGCCTATACTGTCTGAGCCCATAACCTATAGTGTAATGACTTGGCCCCATGGTAGTCACACCCAGTTATCCTACAAACACTGGGTCTTCTCCTTCATACATTTTCAACAGGTTCATAGTCCATGGTGTCTCATATTGCTCTCAGTTCATAACAGGTGGAGACATATTGGGCAGCTATTACCAGGATGTGTTCCTCTAACACATCCTGGTAAAAAAATTTAAAAATCACAGATAAGCTCAGCACCTTGAGGACTTTATTTTGTCACAAAATAATGGAAACTTTTAAAAATGCCACTGAAAGTGGAATTACCCTTTAAATACTTGTTATCACCCATTGAACCTCTCTGGTCGTATTTGACCAAACCCAGAACGGCATTACAAGTCTGTAGATTATTTTTAAGGACTTGGAGGTCCCATTTTGTTGTTGGCCAAACGCGACTAAGAATTATGTTGCTGGTAATGGAAGCCACATCACCGAACAAACGGGACTGGTTCTAAGAGAGGTCAAGCAGGGCGGTTGCCCTGGGCACCAAGGCCATTGGGAGCATCTTTATCCCAGCCATCCTGTTTTCTGTAGATGGATCTGGACCACTGTTGGTGGTGAAGGCCAAAAGACAAGGCCCTCATTCCTCCATACTGAGCTCTAAACTGCCATGTCCTTACATTATAGTAGCCTCTAACACACTGTTCCCTCTGAGAGCCACCAACAGGTCAAAAAGCAGCAGCCCAACTGGCCCCAAAGCAGTGCAACCTACTGCCCATTGTCGCGGAATGGCCCCATGGAAGCCATTCTCAGATCATGTTCCATTATTCAACCTGGAAAAAACTGGAGTTTGCTCTGAACATAACTGCCATGGGCCCAGCTATCATATTGTATATGTTATGAGGGACTCAGGCTCTATATAGCTTTTTCCCAACTTCATAACCCCAAACCTAAAATATAGGATGGTTGGGCCCCATGGAAGCCATGCTCAGATCATGCTCCATTATTCAACCTTTAAAACTAGAGTATACTCTGAACATAACTGCCATGGGGCCCAGCCATCATATTTTATAGGTTAGGTGATAGGATGCCAGGATTATAGGTTATAGGATGCCAGGGCTATAGTATAGGGTTCCTTGGCTTGTGGATACAGTGGGGCTGGATATAGGGGATTGAGAGGGAACGAATGTGGGTGTTAAAAGCAGCAACCCAACTGATCCCAAAGCAGTGCGGCCTACCAGGCATTGGTCCGGGTCTCCCTATGACTTCAGCTAGTGAAACAACTGGATACTTTGTTGCCTTGATTTATTTCTTCAGATATACCATGACCTGAATAGGAACATTAACACCTCCATCTACAAAGCTGATTTCTAGAGAAGCTCAGACCTTGTTCTCCATGGTTGTTCCGCAACAGACACCTGTAGCTTGACAAGCCCCATCCCAACCTGACACAGTGCGTGCTCTCATTACAGGATTAGACACAAGCCAGCAAGACTGAATCGTCTCTGAAAGCAGGAGGAGGGAGCTCCTTAATGAATTGTTGGGGGAGGCCTGGCAGGTGGGCCTGTGGCCACAATAAGCCCACGAGGGGGTTGTGCTGGAAGGGTAGGGGGTAATCAGGCATAGTGGTATCACATGAATGGTCATAGAGAGTAGGGGGAGGAGGGAGAAACTAGACACAGAGAGGCCATAGAGGTGAGGCGGAGAATTGAAATGACCAGTCCGGCCTCTCTAATTACCCAAATAGCAGAACTAAGTACACCACAGCTGGGCGAGCTGCAGGACACCAGCTAATGAGGAGCCAGGATGAGTGACCCACCTTCTGCCCCTTTAGAAGATCTTAAAAACATTGGCCTAACTTATGTAAGTGCAAAAGATATCCTGTGAAATAGTTTACCAGTGTTATTTAATTATTATTTAGTGCTATCTTTAGGTTGACAGTAGGTTTCTTAGGTTAAAGGGGACCTATACCCTACACATACAGGAATCCCCATAGCTCACTGGCCACTAGGCTTCAGAGGTTTAGTAGTCTGGACAAATTATAGAGGGGTGGACTCAGAGCCACCAACTGTAATTCTGGGCCCAAAGCAACCTCAATGTCAGCCCCACAAACCAAATAACCCAAAACCTATGATATAGGCCCCATGGAAGCCATGCTCAGACCAGGCTCCATTATTCAACCTGCAAAAAACTGGAGTTTGCTTTGAACATAACTGCCATGGGGCCCAGCCATCGTATTTTATAGGCTATGGAGGGCGACAGGATCCATATAGCGTTTACCCCACCCCATAACCCCAAATCTATAATATAGGGGTGGTTGGGCCCCATGGAAGCCATGCTCAGATCATGCTCCATTATTCAACCTGAAAAACTGGAGTATACTCTGAACATAACTGCCCAGGGGACCAACATATTTTATAGGTTATGTGGGGCTCAGGCTCTATATAGCGTTTGCCCCACCCCATAACCCCAAATCTATAATATAGGGTGGTTGGGCACCCCATGGAAGCCCTGCTTGTGCTCCATTTTTTTCAACCTGGAAAAACTGGAATATGATCTCGGCATGATATCACATTTCATGGTTTATGGGGGCTCAGATGCTCCACTTTAAATAATTGGAGCATAATAATAATTGTGAATGATGTGTTCATGGATTCCAAGGGGCCAAGCCAAATCATATTATATGTAACCCACACCCTATATTATGGGATGGCTGGGGCTCCTTGCCACGCTCAGATCATGCTCTAGTGTTTCATTATTTAATACAAATGTTGGATACTAGAGAGCGATCTGAGCATGACAGTAATGGGGCCCAGCTATCACATTTCATATGTTATGGAGGGGGGCTTAGGCTCTATATAGAGTTTACCCCATCCCCAGGGATGGGCTTATCATTTCTGGGGCCCAATCCAAGTTGTACCTGGGGGCTTTAACCAAAGACAAAATTTGTATAGCAAAATACAATATTATTGCACTTTGTCGGGAATTTAGCTGCGGCCTGCTCATGCGCTTTGGGAGTGCCAGTGAACCCATGGGGGTTTCACACTGAGGGCCATCCTGGCATTGTACGTCCATGACATAGGGATGGCTGGTCCTCATGGGAGCCATTCTCAGATCATGCTCCATTATTCAATCATTTAATGTAAACCTGTAAAATGCAGTTTGATGTGAGCATGGTTGCCATGGGGCCCATCCAGCACATATTATAGGTTATGGGAGGGTGACTCAGGCTTTGTATAGAGTTTGCTCTGCCCCCATAACTCACAACCTATAATATTAGATGGCTGTGTCCCATAATATATAAATAAAGTATTCAATATTCAATGGAAGCCATGCTGCTTATGATCTAAGCTTGGCGGCCATGGGGCCCGGCCATCCCATATTATAGGTTGGCTGGGCCCCATGGAAACCATGCTCAGATCATGCTCCGTTATTTGTAATATGCGCCAACACATTTTATAGGTTGTGGGGGCTCAGGCTCTATATAGAGTTTGCCAAAACCTATAATATAGGATAGGTGGCTCAGGCTATATAGAGTTTGCCCCACCCCCCATAAGCCACAACCTATAATATAAGATGGGGGAGGCTCAGGCTATATGGAGTTTGCCCCACCCCCATAAACCACAACCTATAATATAAGATGGGGGGGGCTCAGGCTATATAGAGTTTGCCCCACCCCCATAAACCACAACCTATAATATAAGATGGGGGGGCTCAGGATATATAGAGTGTGCCCCACCCCCATAAACCACAACCTATAATATAAGATGGGGGGGGGGGCTCAGGCTATATAGAGTGTGCCCCACCCCCATAAACCACAACCTATAATATAAGATGGGGGGGGACTCAGGATATATAGAGTGTGCCCCACCCCCATAAACCACAACCTATAATATAAGATGGGGGGGGCTCAGGCTATATGGAGTTTGCCCCACCCCCATAAACCACAACCTATAATATAAGATGGGGGGGGCTCAGGATATATAGAGTGTGCCCCACCCCCATAAACCACAACCTAATATATAGGATGGGGTAGCTCAGGCTATATAGAGTTTGCACTACCCCCATAAGCCACATTCTATAATATAGGATGGGGGGGGGGGTCTCAGGCTATATAGAGTTTGCACCACCCCCATAAGCCACACTCGAAATAGGATGGGGGGGGGTCTCAGCCTATATAGAGTTTGCCCCACCTCCATAAACCACACTCTATATAATATAAGATGGGGGGGGGGCTCAGGCTATATAGAGTTTGCACCACACCCATAAGCCACACTCTATAACAGGGGTACTCAACCACTTCTTGTAAAGGTCCGTTTAAAGGCATCGGCTGAATGGTGAAGGTCCGGGCAGAGTGCCGTCGTGGGGGCTGGACAGTTAACAATGAACACACTGGGGGAGGGCTAAAGATTCCCCAGACAAAATTGGATTGGATGCGGTAAAGAGACCTGCAAATGTACCCTGCAATCAAGGGGAGGCAGCTCTGAGCACAGCAACACAGAAGCAACTGAGTGCAGGGCTGTCAGGGCAGGGGTCCGGAAATCTGGTGCTGAGGTCCACATTCGGACCCCGGTCCGCCAGTTGAGTATCGTTGCTCTATAATATAGGATGGGGGGGGTCTCAGCCTATATAGAGTTTGCCCCACCCCCATAAGACACAACCTATAATATAGGATGAGGGGCTCAGGCTATATAGAGTTTGCCCCACCCCCATAAGACACAACCTATAATATAGGATGAGGGGCTCAGGCTATATAGAGTTTGCACCACCACCCATAAGCCACAACCTATAATTTAGGATGGGGGGGGGGGCTCAGGCTATATAGAGTTTGCTCCACCCCATAAGCCACAACTTATAATATAGGATGGGGGGCTCAGGCTATATAGAGTTTGTACCACCCCCATAAGCCACAACCTATAATATAGGATGAGGGGGCTCAGGCTATATAGAATTTGCTCCACCCCCCCCCCATAAGCCACAATCTATAGTATAGGATGGGGGTCTCAGGCTATATAGAGTTTGTACCACCACCCATAAGCCACAACCTATAATATAAGATGAGGGGGCTCAGGCTATATAGAATTTGCTCCACCCCCCCATAAGCCACAACCTATAATATAGGATGGGGGGGGGGGGCTCAGGCTATATAGAGTTTGCTCCACCCCATAAGCCACAACTTATAATATAGGATGAGGGGCTCAGGCTATATAGAGTTTGTACCACCACCCATAAGCCACAACCTATAATATAGGATGAGGGGGCTCAGGCTATATAGAATTTGCTCCACCCCCCCCATAAGCCACAATCTATAGTATAGGATGGGGGTCTCAGGCTATATAGAGTTTGCCACAACCTATATTATAGGATAGGGGACAGGTCAGGCTATATAGAGTTTGCACCACCCCCATAAGCCACAATCTATAATATAGGATGGGGGGCTTGGGCTATATAGTTTGCTCCACCCCATAAGCCACAATCTTATATAGGATAGGATGGGGGGGCTTGGGCTATATACAGTTTGCTCCACCCCATAAGCCACAACCTATAATATAGGATGGAGGGGCTCAGGCTATATAGAGTTTGCACCACCACCCATAAGCCACAACCTATAATTTAGGATGGGAGGGGGCTCAGGCTATATAGAGTTTGCTCCACCCCATAAGCCACAACTTATAATATAGGATGGGGGGGGGGGGCTCAGGCTATATAGAGTTTGCTCCACCCCATAAGCCACAACTTATAATATAGGATGGGGGGGGGGGGGGGGCTCAGGCTATATAGAGTTTGCCCCACCCCCATAAGACACAACCTATAATATAGGATGGAGGGGCTCAGGCTATATAGAGTTTGCACCACCACCCATAAGCCACAATCTATAATATAGGATGGGGGGCTTGGGCTATATAGTTTGCTCCACCCCATAAGCCACAATCTAATATAGGATGGGGGGGGGGGGCTTGGGCTATATAGAGTTTGCTCCACCCCATAAGCCACAACCTATAATATAGGATGGAGGGGCTCAGGCTATATAGAGTTTGCACCACCACCCATAAGCCACAACCTATAATTAAGGATGGGAGGGGGCTTGGGCTATATAGAGTTTGCTCCATCACATAAGCCACAACCTATAATATAGGATGGGTGGGGGGGGCGCTCAGGCTATATAGAGTTTGCTCCACCCCATAAGCCACAACCTATAATATAGGATGGAGGGGCTCAGGCTATATAGAGTTTGCACCACCACCCATAAGCCACAACCTATAATTAAGGATGGGAGGGGGCTTGGGCTATATACAGTTTGCTCCATCCCATAAGCCACAACCTATAATTTAGGATGGGAGGGGGCTTGGGCTATATAGAGTTTGCTCCATCACATAAGCCACAACCTATAATATAGGATGGGTGGGGGGGGCGCTCAGGCTATATAGAGTTTGTACCACCACCCATAAGCCACAACCTGTAGTATAGGATGGGGGGGCACGGGCTATATAGAGTTTGTACCACCACCCATAAGCCACAACCTGTAGTATAGGATGGGGGGGGCACGGGCTATATAGAGTTTGTACCACCACCCATAAGCCACAACCTGTAGTATAGGATGGGGGGGGCACGGGCTATATAGAGTTTGTACCACCACCCATAAGCCACAACCTGTAGTATAGGATGGGGGGGCACGGGCTATATAGAGTTTGTACCACCACCCATAAGCCACAACCTGTAGTATAGGATGGGGGGGCACGGGCTATATAGAGTTTGTACCACCACCCATAAGCCACAACCTGTAGTATAGGATGGGGGGGCACGGGCTATATAGAATTTGCTCCACCCCCATAAGCCACAACCTATAATATAGGATGGGGGGCTCAGGCTATATAGAGTTTGCTTTGCCCCTTAAACGACAACCTATAATATAGGATGGCTGGGCCCCATGGAAGCCATGGTCAGATCATGCTCCATTATTTGTAATATGAGCCAACACATTTTATAGGTTGTGGGGCTTAAGCTCTATATACAGTTTGCTCCATCCCATAAGCCACAACCTATAATATGGGGTGGGGGGGCTATATAGAGTTTGCCCCACCCCCCATAAGCCACAACCTATAATATAGGATGGGGGGGCTCAGGCTCTATATAGAGATTACACCACCCCCATAAGCCACAACCTATAATATAGGATGGGGGGGCTCAGGCGCTATATAGAGATTACACCACCCCCATAAGCCACAACCTATAATATAGGATGGGGGGGCTCAGGCGCTATATAGAGATTACACCACCCCCATAAGCCACAACCTATAATATAGGATGGGGGGGCTCAGGCGCTATATAGAGATTACACCACCCCCATAAGCCACAACCTATAATATAAGATGGGGGGCTCAGGCTCTATATAGAGATTACACCACCCCCTATAAGCCACAACCTATAATATAAGATGGGGGGCTCAGGCTCTATATAGAGATTACACCACCACCCCCCCCCCCCCATAAGCCAAAACCTATAATATAAGATGGGGGGCTCAGGCTCTGTATAGAGATTACACCACCCCCATAAGCCACAACCTATAATATAAGATGGGGGGCTCAGGCTCTATATAGAGATTACACCACCCCCCATAAACCACAACCTATAATATAAGATGGGGTGCTCAGGCTCTATATAGAGATTACACCACCCCCATAAGCCACAACCTATAATATAAGATGGGGGGCTCAGGCTCTATATAGAGATTACACCACCCCCATAAACCACAACCTATAATATAAGATGGGGGGCTCAGGCTCTATATAGAGATTACACCACCCCCATAAACCACAACCCTATAATATAAGATGGGGGGCTCAGGCTCTATATAGAGATTACACCACCCCCCATAAACCACAACCTATAATATAAGATGGGGGGCTCAGGCTCTATATAGAGATTACACCACCCCCCATAAACCACAACCTATAATATAAGATGGGGGGCTCAGGCTCTATATAGAGATTACACCACCCCCCATAAGCCACAACCTATAATATAAGATGGGGGGCTCAGGCTCTATATAGAGATTACACCACCCCCCATAAACCACAACCCTATAATATAAGATGGGGGGCTCAGGCTCTATATAGAGATTACACCACCCCCCATAAGCCACAACCCTATAATATAAGATGGGGGGCTCAGGCTCTATATAGAGATTACACCACCCCCCATAAGCCACAACCTATAATATAAGATGGGGGGCTCAGGCTATATAGAGTTTGCTCCATCAGCAGGTCAGAGGGGCACCAAAGAAGGGCCTGAGAACAGGTGGGGGGGCCATTTTTAATCTTTGTCCCGGGTGGCAGAAAGCCTAGCGCCTCCTCTGGCTGGGGGAGTGTTACTGCACCGGGGCCTAGGAGGTCAGGGGGCCCAATCATTGTTGCTCTTCCACCTTATTCATCACATTTGTGCTCACTTGGCGTCATGTAGGGAAAGGAAGCGCCATGCGTCTCTATTGTTTCAGTCTTTAGTCGAATCCAATTTAGTTAAAAGACAGAAAGAAAAAGTTTATGAGCTTTGAAAGTGCCCCACTTATACAACACGTGACTCAAAAATAAATAAATAAAAAACACAATAATCACCAGCTGTGATGGCCGAGTGGTTAAGGCGTTGGACTCGAAATCCAATGGGGTCTCCCCGCGCAGGTTCAAATCCTGCTCACAGCGTGTCATTTCTTTTTTTTTTTCATTATCAGTTTACTAAAAAGAAATGTACTCAAATATTATAATATAAAAACAATCACTTAACGTTCACGAATAGCTAAGGAATTAATTCTTTTAGTTGAAATGTAAACTTTCAAACCTGGGGCCTCGATCATAAAACATAGGCACTGCTGAGATTCGAACTCAGGATCTCCTGTTTACTAGACAGGCGCTTTAACCAACTAAGCCACAGCGCCGCTTAGTGCCGCCAGCTTCCAGGTCACACACTCTGCTGCATGTCCAGCGTGTCAAAGTGTAAGGACGGACCTTCACCATGATTTATTGAAAAGCCCAAACCCATAAAAAACTATTCCCCAGCATCTAAAATGTATATACTTTACGTTTTTAGTCACTTACTTGTTTTTCCCCCACTGGGCTGCAACTCTGTTCAAGACTCTAGGATACGAGCACCGCTAGCTTGACTCAGAAGCATCACACTTACTAAGGAGAGTGGGATAAAGTGCAGGAGAGCGGGGTTATAGCTGTGCTTTGCTCAGACAGAGCTGAGCTGGGGGTCAGGGAAAGGTCAGCAATCCCAGAATGCAGAGCGACACAGTCAGAAGACACTTCCTGTTTGCAGGCTGCTTGGTGTTCCATGAGCCGCCATCTTGGATGTTTAAAGGCTCATAACATGCAGTAGATGCAGGTAGGATGATTTTTAATGTGAGCAATCTGTATGTACAGGGGGGGGAAGCATATAAGATAGGCTCTTATTCAGGGTGAAGGTCCGGATTAATGTGAGCAATCTGTATGTACAGGAAGTGGGAAACATATAAGATAAAATACAAGATAGGCTCTTATTCAGGGTGAAGGTCCGGATTAATGTGAGCAATCTGTATGTACAGGGTGGGGGAAAAAATACAAGATAGGCTCTTATTCAGGGTGAAGGTCCGCTTTAAATAGTCTGCGCATCTCTCTTGGCTTCAATCCTGGATTTCGGGTCAGATTAAATTCTTTAAATGTATTTTAGATATTTATTTTTTAATGAAAGCCTTGTAATAACCTGTACAGCAGATGAATGAGGTCAGTGCAGCTACACCCGGGGATTTTTTATTTTAGTTTTTTTTTTTTTAGTTTTAAGCAGCATTATCAACCTAATATGTGACACTGGGGAAAAAAAAATAAATTTTTTGGGGTGATTTTAGTCAGGCCCCAGCCAGTCATTATTTATTTCTGTGCCCCTGCTCTGCTATCAAGAGATGGAAAATAGGCAGAAATCTGACCTGTAACTATGTAAAGTTCTAGAGGGGGGCATATAACATGGTCTGCATTATTATTATTATTTATTATTATTTTTATTTATTATTATTATTATTATTATTATTATTATTATTATTATTATTATTATTATTACTAATAATAATAACAGTAATAAAAAAATAATAATAAATAAAAATAATAATATTATTTTATTTATTATTATTTTTATTTTGTATTATTATTATTACTAATAATAATAACAGTAATAAAAAAAATAATAAATACAAATAATAATAAATAAAAATAATAATTAATAATAATAAATAATATAATTAATAATACCTTCCAACTTTTCAGGGTGGGTAAGAGGGACAATTTGTAAATGAAGTCACGGCCCCTCATTGAGGGATGGATAGGAGAGCGGCTGGAACTGTTACAATATAAACATTTTGGGCTTTATTCATCAAGCCATAGCGCCAGGTAACGACGGGTAGAGAACGGTGACCACCGGGCGCTGTACGTAATAACACATTTACCAAAGCGATTCTGGTGAGCGGCTCTAACAGCGACACGTAGCGACCGATTCATCATCACGGCTTATAGCGCCGGCGCTCTAGTTTCCAGAGCGCCTGATATTACCTGTCGCTCTCCCATACATTTCAATGGACAATCCTTTTATTCTCTTTAAACAGGGATTTTTTTTTATTTATTTATTTTTTTTATTATCAAATAATTGTGTCACCTTTCCTGGCCTAGAAAAAGTCATTTTTTTTATTTTTTTTTTGCATTTTAATATTTTTATGCAGAATTGTCTTTACATGTCTGGTATTAAAGTGTTAATGTCACAATGTAAAAACAATGTCATTCCAAATGTTTTCGCTTTGTTACTAGTGGATACATGTTCATAAACAGACTTTAATCACACAGCCTCTGGCGCTCTGGGCTACAACCACCCGATTTTGAGCGCCGGCGCTGTGTGAGGCTGTTTTTTTGATGAATATGGTGAGAGTTGGTCGCACTGAGCTGGGGCTACCGTTCGCTCCTATTCAGCGCTGTACTGATGTTAGAGCGACTCACACAATATATTCATCAATGCCGGCCAGCGACTGAGACGCTCTGAAACAGCGAACCATAGCTGATCACAGCGACTACTAGCGGTCGCTCTCAATGCCTCGCTACAGGCGCTCATCTGTCGGTACCTGGCGCTACTAATGAATCAGCCTGTCCGAATAGCCACGCAAATCATTTGATGCAGATCTGCATGTTACACCTCAAAGAGGGACAAATGAGAACAACGAGGGACAGGCGGACATGGACTCCAAAGAGGGACAGTTGCTAAACTTTTTAGGAGTCTGAAATAAATGGCCTTCCACTATATACAATGTTACAAGGTCGGTCTGGAGTAACACAGGGGGTTGATGGTAAGCTTTACCCCATGACTGGGCTTCTGCCAAAACCCAACGGCCCTGTAATCTATAAGATTCCAGGGCTGCTAGATTCCATCCCCTCGGGGAATCCAGAATCTGGATGCCCCGCTGTGTGAAACCCCAGGTCACCCAGAAACTCACCTTGGTTCCCAGTCCAACGGAGCATATGCGAGCAGCAGCCGCCGCATCCCCACTATCCCTTTAGTAGGGCACGGGCATTAACAAATGCCTGGCATGGGCACGCCCCCTGTTAGAAGCTGTGGGCGCACAGCGGAGCGCGCGGGGGAGCCTTACACACCCGGATTTGATTATTTGTTTCACATGCGGCTTTGAAATCTTGTCATCAATTCCTTGTTATTGTTGTAATTCATTTATCCAGACTGCCACGGCCCTTGAATAATGGATAGTGGAGTGTGTAGACTACATGCTAGCTTCATGCATTATTAATTGCTGGCATTTTAGACATGATTTATTTCACTAGCACTTTAGAGTTTGCACCAATCAATTGCACAAATAGTATCTAGTATGTATTGTAGGCTATAATTATTGTTGTTTTTTATAGCTCTTTATATTAGGCACTAGTCATTTATTTAGCACGGTCACTTTATATATACAGTGTGCATTGTTATTAGGGGTTATTAAGGATTAATTAGTCACATTTTTTACTCTTGTGTTTTCTATTTAGGAACTATTATGGGGTGTGATGCATTTATAATAGGTTGAGAAGCCGCATATATTTTGTACTCATTTGACTTAATAATATTGATAGCATTGTGATTTATTTATTATTTATTAATCTTATATATGTATTGTAGTCTTATTTGCCCCGGGTGTTTTAGGCCCTTATTTATGACGGAATAGCGACAGGTAGCGACTGGTGAGCGGCCGGTAATGACGGGCTCCGCCACGAGAACGCCGACTCCCCACCACAATCACACATTTATCAAGCCGATCCTGCTTAGCGACTGAGATAGCGCCATATAGCGACTCATTCATCATTATTCCAGCCTCAGCCCACAGCGCCAGCGTCCGACCTTGAACAGCGACAGGTATGACCTCTCGCTACCTGGCGCTCTCCAATGCATTTCAATGGAACAATCTTTAAATATTCATAATTAATTGTTATTAAGGTTTTTTTTTTTTTTTTTTTAATGTGAAAAATTCTGTGACCACTTCTGCCATGTTAGATAATTTTTTTAAGGGAAAAAAATAAAAAAAATTGTACAGAATTGATATTACAGGTCTGATATTATTGTATTCATATTACTAAATTATTTAAAAATTTTAATTTTTTTGGTTTCCAAAAATATGATGGTTTGGGGGTTAAAAAACTACTTTTAACCCATCGCCGCCAGCGCTCTGGGGTTTAAACATGCATTTCACAGCGCTAGAATTTTTGGAGCCTGATTTTTTGATGAATGTGGTGGGAGCCGGTCGCTCTGACTAGTCGCTATCATGCGCTCCCATACAGCGCGAAACCTGTCAAATAGTGACTCCTCACCCAATATTCAACATTACGGCAAACCGACTGAGTCGCTATCAACTACCGAACAACGGCCAAGCACAGCGACTACTAGCGGGCGCTCTGAAAATGCCGCTACAGTCGCTCAACTGTCGCTACCTGCCGCTATTAATGAATCGGCCTCTTAGTGTTATGTTTTAAAGTGTTGTGTCATTTGTGTTTTTATATTACTTGATGGCTTAGTCTATACAATAAATATCTCAATGAATGTTTTATCTGGTTCTGTTTGGACTCCCTGGTTGGGTGGTTCTTTAGCTTGCCCTGTTAGAGGGGAGCAGATCCGCTCACCTTAAACAAGCTTTTAGGCGAAGGGGTGGGATCCGAGCGTTGATTGGACGACGGGCTGCGCATGGGACCAGGGAAGGGTGAGTCAGATCGGGCAACCTGGGAGGTTTCACACAGCGGGCCATCCCCTGAGCCAAGGACCGATACCAATGAAAGTCTAAATTTTAGGTTTTGGTCCACTTTAAGACTCCAGAACCAGCTATTTGATCCTCCTTTAAGTTTAAAGTGACAGCCCCAAGCAATGGCAATAATAAGGCAGCACCTGAAACCTGCCACATGTGCCTATAGTTACAAGGGCCCAGTTTATGCCTAAAGCAGACCTTCACCCTGAATAAGAGCCTATCTTATATGCCCCCCCCCCCGTACATACAGATTGCTCCCATTAATCCGGACCCTCACCCTGAATAAGAGCCTATCTTATATGTCCCCCCCCCCCTGTATATACAGATTGCTCACATTAATCCGGACCCTCACCCTGAATAAGAGCCTATCTTATATGTTTCCCCCCCCCCCCGTACATACAAATTGCCCACATTAAACCAGACCTTCACCCTGAATAAGAGCCTATCTTATATATCCCCCCGTACATACAGATTGCCCACATTAATCCGGACCTTCACCCTGAATAAGAGCCTATCTTTATATGTTCCCCCCCCCCGTACATACAGATTGCCCACATTAATCCGGACCTTCACCCTGAATAAGAGCCTATCTTATATATCCCCCCCCCCCGTACATACAGATTGCCCACATTAAACCAGACCTTCACCCTGAATAAGAGCCTATCTTATATATTCCCCCCCCCCCCGTACATACAGATTGCCCACATTAAACCAGACCTTCACCCTGAATAAGAGCCTATCTTATATGTTTCCCCCCCCCTGTACATACAGATTGCCCACATTAAACCAGACCTTCACCCTGAATAAGAGCCTATCTTATATATTCCCCCCCCCCCCCGTACATACAGATTGCCCACATTAAACCAGACCTTCACCCTGAATAAGAGCCTATCTTATATGTTTCCCCCCCCCTGTACATACAGATTGCCCACATTAAACCAGACCTTCACCCTGAATAAGAGCCTATCTTATATATTCCCCCCCCCCCCCGTACATACAGATTGCCCACATTATTCCGGACCTTCACCCTGAATAAGAGCCTATCTTATATGTTTCCCCCCCCCCCCCTGTACATACAGATTGCTCACATTAAACCAGACCTTCACCCTGAATAAGAGCCTATCTTATAATCTTATATATTCCCCCCCCCCCCCCCCGTACATACAGATTGCCCACATTAAACCAGACCTTCACCCTGAATAAGAGCCTATCTTATATATTCCCCCCCCCCGTACATACAGATTGCCCACATTAAACCAGACCTTCACCCTGAATAAGAGCCTATCTTATATGTTTCCCCCCCCTGTACATACAGATTGCTCACATTAATCCAGACCTTCACCCTGAATAAGAGCCTATCTTATATGTTTCCCACACCCTGTACATGCAGATTGCCCACATTAGTCCGGACCTTCACCCGGCACTGTACACAAAACCACATTTCTGAATGCGAATCTGGTGAGCGCCTCTAACAGCGCCATGTAGCGTCACATGTATTATTACAGGCGGCTCAGCGTATAGCACCGGCGCTCTAGCATCCAGCGCCAGGTATTACCTTTCGCTCAGTGCCTCTCTCCCATACATTTCAATGGCCGTTCATTTGCTTATGTTTAAACAGGATGTTTGACATTTTAATTTTTTGCTCCAACCATTGTGTGACGTCTCCTGGCTGCAAACAAACACTTTTAGAAACTTTTTTTTAACTTTTTATATTTTTATGCAGAATTGTCATTACAGGTCTGGCACTGAAGTATTAATGTCACAGTGTTACAACAATGGCATTCCTAGTGTTTTCGCTTTGTTACTGGTGGATATGTGTTTAAAAACAGACTTTAATCACACAGCGTCTGGCGCTCTATGCTACAGCACCCAGATCCAGAGCACCGATGCCGTGTGTGTAGTTTTTTTGATAAGTATGTACCAGTACAGCACTGCAGTGAGCGTGAGGTAGCGCCAGCTCAGTACGACCGCTCCGCTGAGAGTCGGTCGTACTGACCTGGCGCTCTCTTGCTCGCTGCAGAGCTGTACTGATGTTAAACCGGACCTTCAGTGTGATTTAATGAAAAGCCCAAAGTCTGAAAAAACGGTTCCCCAGCATGTAAAATTAATCTATTTTACGTTTTTAGTCACTAACTTATTATTCTTTCCCCCACTGGGCTGCAACTCTGTTCAGGAATTTAGGATACGGGCGCCGCCATCTTGACTCAGAAGCATCACACTTACTGAGGAGAGAAGAGTGGGATAAGGTACAGGGGGGCGGGTTATAGCTGTGCTTTGCTCAGACAGAGCAGAGCTGGGGTCAGATAACGGTCAGCAGTCCCAGAATGCAGAGCAGCACAGTCAGTAGGCACTTCCTGTTTGCAGGCTGCCTGATAAGATGGCGGCTTCCATAAGCCGCCATCTTGGATGTTTAAAGGCACATAACATGCAGTAGATGCAGGCAGGATGATTTTTAATGTGGACAATCTGTATGTACAGGGTGTGGGAAACATATAAGATAGGCTCTTATTCAGAGTGAAGGTCCGCTTTAAAGCGCCAAAAACACATCACATTCATCAATGCCAGGTTACTACAGCGACTGAGGCTCTCTATTACAGCTCCCAATACCCGCTTACAGCATCAACTAGCGGTCGCTCTATACAGACGCTCATCTGCCGATACCTGGTGCTAGTAATGAATCAGCCTCCATGTCCATTGTCCTCCTTACCACCATAGTAGATAGAGAGCATGGATCGCTGGTTTTGTATTTATTGTTTGTTGTGTTTGCTGTAAATAGAGAGTGGAATGGTATCTTCTAATGGCCTCCTCTGCTTGTGTCTAGTTCCATAGACCTGGAGGGGACAACCCCGGGGTGTGATGACTGACACAGTGACACACTTGTTGGGAGAGGTGTTAAGTGGAGGTGGAGGGCAGACTTCAACACCTTCCCAACACTTGGCCATGTGTCCAGAAATAACATTATCCCCCCCCCCCCCCCCAGACCCTTCCATAGATTCCTCCAGCTTTTGACACTCGTCCTTGCACAGACGTCCCCCTCCTCCCACATGAATAGTGAATAGGGATTCGGATGATAAAGACAATGGGTTTGTCAAAAATGTCCTCTAAAATGCCTTCATGAGATTCCTAATTTATCGTTCCTTAATCACCAGAGGTCTTTCCTAGGAGTCATCTTCTCTACCTCCCAAGTATCCCTGATTTGGAGGTACTGTCCCTCTTTTGAGTCCATGTTCCCCTGTCCCTTGTTGCTCTTCTCTGTCCTTCTTTAACCCCCTTGGCGGCGATCCCGAGAGTGACTCGGGGTTAATTTGCGCTGTAAGTGGCGGTAACCCCGAGTCACGCTCGGGATCGATTTGGGAGCAAGAGCGGGCGGCGCAGCCTCCTTACCTTCTCCCTGCGATCCAGCGATGTCTCCGCCGCGATCGCAGGTGAGAGCCGCGGCTGCGGCGTCCGTCTCCGCTTCCGGGTTCCGTCTCTGTGAGCCGCAGAGGCTCATGGGGGCGGAGCCGTGTGTCAGAGACAAATGCAATGGTAACGCTTTCGTAGCCATTGCATTTGCCTATTTCACAACGCCAGGGAGGTTAAAGTGGACCAACACCCAGGATTTTGACTATCCTGGGTTTTGGTCCACTTCCACGGGGCACCCCGATCGACCCGCTGTGTGAAACCCCCCAGAAAAAAAAGTAAGCCCCGAAAACTCACCTGACCCCGCTCCCACGTGACTCGCTCGTCCAATCGCTGCCGACGGACAACGAGAGGCAGCGACGGACAAGCTGAGCGCGGACCGCCTCCCGCCCGTCCCTCCTACAGGAAGCGCGCGCGCGCCGGCCATTCACAAACGGCCGGCGCGAGTGTGCGCCCTGCTAGAGGGACGCGCGGGAGGCGGCGGCGGCCCGCACATGCGCCGCTGGAACGAGGTGAAGGTAGGATTTGTGGGGGTTCAGGGGGGGGTTCACGATCGGGATGCCCCGCAGTCAGGGAGCCGATCGGTCCAGGAATCTTATAGATTCCCGGGCCGATCGGGGGAGGGTGTTGGTCCACTTTAATCACCAGAGGTCTTTCCTAGGAGTCGTCTTCTATACCTCCCAAGTATCCCTGATTTGGAGGTACTATCCCTCTTTTGAGTCCATGTCCCCCTTTCCCTTGTTGTTCTTCTCTGTCCTTCTTTGATGTGTAACATTCAGATCTATATCAATAAATGATTAATTTGCATATTCCAAGGGGTTTATTCATCAAGTGATAGCAGCAGGTATTGCCTCGTAGCGTCAGGTAGTGAACGCATACCTCCCAACTTCTGAAAACTTGAAAGCGGGACAAGCCATGCACCCGGCCACACCCCCGTCACGCCCCGGCCACGCCCCGGCCACGCCCCCGTCACGCCCCGGCCACGCCCCCGTCACGCTCTCCAGCTCCAGCAATGTCGGCTGCCTTCACCCCTGCATGCGGTACGTAGCCCCCCCACCCCTGTGCGCCTGCCCACCCACCCCCGTGCGCCTGCCCACCCACCCCCGTGCGCCCGCCCCACTCTCTCACCCCACGCGCCAGGAAGTTATCTTCCCGCCGGCGTCATTGCGGCCCTGGGCTGTCACAGCGCAGGGGGTCCCGGGACATTTGGTAATGTTCCGGGACCGCGGGATCCTTCTAAAAAATCGGGACAATCCCGGGAAAATCGGGACAGTTGGGAGGCATGGTGAACGTCAGCGTATAGCTCTAGCTTTCAGAGCGCCTGGTATTACCTGTCGCTACCTGTCGCTCTCCCATACATTTCAATGGACGTTACCATTTATTTTATTTTATTTTTATTTTTTTTATCAAATCATTGTGTCACCTCTCCTGGTCTATTTAAAGTCATTTTTGAAAACTTTTTTTTTATTTTTTTTACATTTTTATGCAGAATTGTCATTACAGGTCTGGCATTAAAGTGTTAATGTCACAATGTTATAACTTATAACAATGTCATTCCATGTGTTTTCGCTTTGTTACTGGTGGATATGTGTTCAAAATCGGACTTTAATCACGCAGCCTCCGGCGCTCTGGGCTACAGCGACCAAATTTTGAGCGCCGGCGCTGTGTGAGGCTGTTTTTTTTGATAAATATGGTTTGAGTCGCTCACACTGACCAGTCGCTACCGTTCGCTCCCATATAGCTCTGTATTGGTGTTATAGCGACTCGCAAATCAAATTCATCAATGCCGATCGGTAACAGCAACCCATAGCCGATAACAGCGACTACTAGCGGTCGCTCTTAGCACCTCGCTACAGACACTCATCTGCCGGTACCTGGCGCTAGTAATGAATCAGCCTGAAAGTGTATTGTAACTGTTACGCCCTATCTCCTATCCATCCATCAATGGGGGGCGTGGCCTAAAGTTGGAAGGTATGATCTTCTAATATGAGTGAGGGGTTGTTACTTCTAATTTCAGAAACATCTCCATTGTTCGGAATGGTACTTTTTTGAGGTATAGCTTGGAGTCTGCAGTTTTCCAGTGTACTACTGAGGACAACACAAGGTGGGATTTCAAAGCTAAGTCAAGGGAATATGTGAGGCTGTTTACCATTCAGTGGTCTTCTACCTTGGAATCATTTTGTTTGTTTCCTGAATAATCAGAACCAATGGCCATATCTATGGCAAACCACCCAAATGTCCCTCATTTGGAGGAACTGTCCATTTTTTTAGTCCATGTCTCCCTGTCCTATACTTCTTGAGACAACTAGCAAGATACGGTATGTCTAAAAGGATCCTAAAGACCTTTTATAATGGTGCAATAGGCTCACTTCTGACCTCCTCCTCCACGGTCTGGTATTGCGGGATCACAGCCAAGGACAAGAACAGACTGAAGAGGATTACTAGGACTGCTGAGCGGATCATAGGATGCCCCTTACCATCCCTGGAGGAACAATTCACAGAAAGAATCCGCTCAAAGGCAAAAAGAATAGCGGAGGAGCCAACACACCCTGGTCATTCTTTTTTCAAACTCTTTCCCTCTGGCCGGAGGTACCTGGCTCTCTCGACCAGAACCTCTAGATACAAAAATAGATTTTATCCACTAGCCGTTAAATTGGACCATCACCCAGGGGTGATCGGCCCGGGAATCTATAAGATTCCCAGGCCGATCACCTCCCTCACCGCACCCCTCAAAAGCCCCAAAAAACCTTCTTATCGGCGACGGATCAGCCGCCTCACGCCCCCCCCCCCTAGCAGCGCGCGTGCCCGCGCCGGCTGTTTGGGAATGGCCGGCGCGTGCCCTGTAAGAGGGACGCGCAGGAGGCGGTGGCGGCTTATCCGTCGCTTGTCCGTCACCGAAAAGGTACGTTTTTTGGGGGCTTTTGGGGGGGTTTCACACAGCGGGGCATCCTGATCTCGGATGCCCTGCTGAAGTTGACCAACACCCAGGATAGTGAAAATCCAGGGTGTTGGTCCACTTTAAGGCGCTAAATAACCACCACTGATTAACCTGCCACGAACTTCCTGTCTCTACCACGTCACTAGTTACCAACAACATCATGTGTACATATGATAAAATGTTAACATGTATAATATGTAAAAAATGTTTCTTTAATTTTTGTATTATTTTCTTTTATATTTAATGTTTATAGCTCTAACGGGGTACCTCCCTTCCAAAAAGCATTCCTTGTATGTATCCTGTACTTACTTGGCGGTCAATAAAGTAAATTCATATTCGTAATATTTGTATTCCCTGTCCCTCGTTGTTCTCATTTGTGCCACTGTGAGGTATAATATGCAGCAATAAATGTTTCATTTGCCTATTCCAAGTGTTTATATTGTTGTAACTCTTCCAACCAATTTCCTATCCACCCCTCAATAAGGGAGTATGGCCTAATTTCAAAATTGTCCCTCTTTCCCACCCTGAAAAGCTGGAAGGAATGTTTTATTCTTAGTATACAGTACGTCCTGCTCCAGATACAATACTTACTATCGGGTATTACTCCGCCAGATGGCGCTGGACTGCAGAGACATCGAAAATAGGCTCCTCCCGGCCCCTCAAATACCCGGGGACCTCCCACAAATCCCCAGCATTTCTCTGCAGTCTGGCTGCGAAGGACAAGAAATGACTCGCTCTACTCGCAGGTGAGCGGGGCTATTAGCCTGTGGCCCTGTAGGACTATTCCCACCCGTTCCATTATTAATGTGCCTCCCAGCCTTGGCTGCGCTGGTCGGGTGATGGTAGACAGCACCGCTGTTAGGGACAGCTTCAGCATGGGTTGGAGATGGGACTCCAACTCAGTACTCTGAAGGGTCAGGTTTCTGCCCTGGCTATTTTCTTCCAGAAGTCCTTTGCTCAGCACCCTCTGATCAGGACTTTTTTCCAGGGGGTCACTCCTGTGCGTCCCCCACGTAAGCCTATGGTGCCTGTTAGGGATCTGAACTTGGTTCTGTCAGCCTTGCAGGGTGCTCCCTTTGAACCTGTGCAGGATGCTGCCTTGGCCATTCTTACGCTCAAGGTTGTATTTCTGGTGGCTATCACTTCTGTTAGGCCTGTGTCTGAGTTGGCGGCGCTTTCCATTCAGCCCCTACTATGAGAGACACCAGGACAAGGTGGTGTTTCGTTTCAAACCTGACTTTCTGCCTAAGGTAGTGTCTGCTTTTCATTTGAATCAGGACATTGTTCTTCCTTCTTTGTGCCCTAATCCTAGCAATGCTAAGGAGAGAGTTTTGCACTCTTTGGATGTGGTTAGGTGTCTGAAGTACTATCTGGTGGCTACTGCACCTTTCAGGAAAACGGATGCTCTTTTTGTGGTCCCTTCTGGTCCTAGGAAAGGTTTGGCTCCTGCCAAGTCTACTATCAGTAAGTGGATTCGTCAGGCTGTGATTCAGGCCTACTCTGCTAAGGGGAAGAATCCTCCCTTCCGCCTTACGGCTCATTCCACTCGTGCTATTGGTGCCTCTTGGGCTTTCCAGCACCAGGCTTCTGTTGAGCAAGTTTGCAAGGCCGCTACTTGGTCTTCTGTTCATACCTTTTCAAGGTTTTCCAAGGTTGATGTTAGGGCCTCAGCTGATGCTGTTTTTGGCCGCAAGGTTCTGCAGGCGGCAGTGGATAAAACTGTCTGCTGTCACCTTTTTTGGGGATCCCACCCTATTTTATGGACACTGCTATTGGATGTCCCGATAGTAAGTATTGTATCTGGAGCAGGACGTACTGTATACTAAGAATAATACAATTCTGTGATTACTCACCTGTACAATTGATATTATGAGTATACAGTACGTCCTGCTCCAACCCACCCTTGGTTTTGCATTATCTTGGATCCCCTGTATGGTGATTGTTATTGTTATAGTTACTAGTTTGGATTGTTTTAATTCTCCCGGCTTCTCATTAACTGCTTTTCAATGCTGGGGATTGTGGGAGGTCTCTGGGTATTTGAGGGGCTGGGAGGAGCCTATTTTCGATGTCTCTGCAGTCCAGCGCCATCTGGCGGAGTAATACCCGATAGTAAGTATTGTATCTGGAGCAAGATGTTCTGTATACTCATAATACCAATTCTACCGGTGAGTAATCACAGAATTGTATTATCAATGATGCAGGAACGTGTTCTCTGGAAGAACATAAGTGTCAAAGTTTTTTAAACTTCTGACCTCTTTGCTCATAGGGCGTCTTCAACACGATCATTTTCATCTAAAGCCTTTTGCAATGTTATAATACAATGGATCAAACCATCATACAGATACAGAATAACAATTACACCATTGGTAAACTTTGGACACTCATCATATATACTATTATATTATGCTACAAGCATCAGATTATCCAAATGTCCTTGAAATTCTATCTCAGCCAGCGTTGGCTTAAATAGGAACATCACACCGAAAATAAAAGGGGCCGATCCCTCCCCCATTGGCCCCTACTTACCTTTTGGATGTGGCCACTACCTGCTGCGGCGACAACCGGCCTCTTCAGGGCCCGATCACTGGCCATTCACCGACCTATCCATCTGTAAGCGGCAGCATGGCTTTTGCTGTGCTCTTCAAAGTCCCGCGCCACTCAGTCATTGTATCCTATTCATGGGCACGAGATCGGGGTCACGTGCAGTGTCTGATGGGATGCAAGATGGCACCACCTGTCAGGATATCGCCCGGAATCCAAGGGACCAAGAAGATGGATCCCCTGGTGAGGTGAGTAAATACTGCCCAAAGGTAAAATCGGAGGGGGGGCAGCAGATCGGTGAGGTTTGGGGAAGGTTTTAACCTCCCCCAATGTTCCTTTTGAAAGTGGACCAAAACCAAGGATTATCCCGGGGCACCCCCGATCGGGAAACCCCCCAAGATCGCCCGAAGAAACTAACCTCTTTCCGGTCCTACGGCGCATGCTCGGCCGCTCGTTTAATCAGCGTGCTCAGAGCCGCTGACGTCACACCATCCTTTAACAGGGAGCGTGCCTGTGCCGGCCATTCACAAATGCCTGCTAGAGGGAAAGCGAGGATGCGGCCGAGGCTCGCGCATGCGCCATTGGACCGGGAAGCGAGGTAAGTGAATGGGGCCACCTGGGGGGTTTACAGAGCGGGGTATCGCGATTTTGGATGCCACGGGGGGGGGGGGGATTGATCTGCCCAGGAATCTATAAGATTCGAGCTGGGTTTTGGTCCTCTTTAAAGAGGAACAGCACACCAAAATTTCAGTTTTGACTTCAGAGTTGTTCCTCTCTGCAACGACATTGTGAACTGGGATGCCCCACTGTGTGTCTGTCCCCCCCCCCCAGGTCATGCGGTTCACTCACCTTCCTTGCATTCCAATGGCATAGGCTTGGACAAAACTGAGTGCCTGCTCAGCCATTCAGTGCGCTTTCCTTCACTCGGGTCCCTTCGGCCCTGCTGACCGCGATGGGAGCCAAGTGCACCGCCGTCCACATCCCCTGCTTACCGTCAAGCTGTGGCGTGCCAGTGCTGCCCATTCAGAAAGGCTGGGCACGGGAGTGCACACTGCTAGAGGTAAGTGGGGATGCAGCCCGATACATGGCAAGGGCTCCAGGAGAAGGTGAGTGTAACCAGTGTAATCCAGAGGGTTTTACACCCAAAGTGTGGTGTGGTAGAGGCACAGCCAATATGGGACAACAGCAGCACAATAGAATGGGTGAAGAGGGGGGAGAATTGTTTCTTTTCCACACTGAGCTCTATTTTCCTAGAAAGTGTCCTGTATTCATCAATCTATTCCTTAACCCTCAATTTGACGCAGTTCAAAAAAGCTTTGACAGGTCCAATAAAACATTAGCAATGTCAAAGCAAACGACAATATTGGATATGGTGGGAGGGAGGTTGGTGTTGGAATCAGGGCCGGCTCCAGGTTTATGTTGGCCCGCGGGCAGCATGGTCTCAGTGGGCCCCTCTGCGGTGGAGAGTCGCAGGTCAGGGGTCTATAAATTCCATGGCAAAAACCTAAGAAGGGCTGCTTGCCCTCCAACCCCCTATTGGAGCAGTTTTTTTAGTTTGGCCCCACATGAATGAGCAGAGTATTGAAGAAGGGGGATGGACTAAACAAACAAAAGGACAGGAATGGATGGATGGAGAGATAGCTGGGAGGAAGAGGGATGGATGGGCAACATGAAAAGGACAGGAATGGCTGGGTAGAGCTGGTGTGCGGGGGGGTAGATGGGCAGAGTTGGAAGAATGATGGATAGACTAGCAGAGGGAAAGATGGGCAAAGCTGAGAGGACAGGGATGGAGAGGCATAGAGCTGAGGGGATTGGGCAGAGATGAAGGTAGAGGGGTGGATGGGGCAGAGCTGAAGGTAGAGGGGTGGATGGGGCAGAGCTGAAGGTAGAGGGGTGGATGGGGCAGAGCTGAAGGTAGAGGGGTGGATGGGACAGAGCTGAAGGTAGAGGGGTGGATGGGGCAGCGATGAAGGTAGAGGGGTGGATGGGGCAAAGCTGAAGGTAGAGGGGTGGATGGGGCCGAGCTGAAGGTAGAGGGGTGGATGGGGCAGAGATGAAGGTAGAGGGGTGGATGGGACAGAGCTGAAGGTAGAGGGGTGGATGGGGCAGAGCTGAAGGTAGAGGGGTGGATGGGACAGAGCTGAAGGTAGAGGGGTGGATGGGACAGAGCTGAAGGTAGAGGGGTGGATGGGGCAGAGATGAAGGTAGAGGGGTGGATGGGACAGAGATGAAGGTAGAGGGGTGGATGGGGCAGAGATGAAGGTAGAGGGGTGGATGGGGCAGAGCTGAAGGTAGAGAGGTGGATGGGACAGAGATGAAGGTAGAGGGGTGGATGGGGCAGAGATGAAGGTAGAGGGGTGGATGGGGCAGAGCTGAAGGTAGAGAGGTGGATGGGACAGAGATGAAGGTAGAGGGGTGGATGGGGCAGAGATGAAGGTAGAGGGGTGGATGGGGCAGAGCTGAAGGTAGAGAGGTGGATGGGACAGAGCTGAAGGTAGAGGGGTGGATGGGGCAGAGCTGAAGGTAGAGAGGTGGATGGGACAGAGCTGAAGGTAGAGGGGTGGATGGGGCAGAGCTGAAGGTAGAGGGGTGGATGGGGCAGAGCTGATGGTAGAGGGGTGGATGGGGCAGAGCTGAAGGTAGAGGGGTGGATGGGGCAGAGCTGAAGGTAGAGGGGTGGATGGGGCAGAGCTGAAGGTAGAGGGGTGGATGGGGCAGAGCTGAAGGTAGAGGGGTGGATGGGGCAGAGCTGAAGGTAGAGGGGTGGATGGGGCAGAGCTGAAGGTAGAGGGGTGGATGGGGCAGAGCTGAAGGTAGAGGGGTGGATGGGACAGAGCTGAAGGTAGAGGGGTGGATGGGACAGAGCTGAAGGTAGAGGGGTGGATGGGGCAGAGCTGAAGGTAGAGGGGTGGATGGGGCAGAGCTGAAGGTAGAGGGGTGGATGGGGCAGAGCTGAAGGTAGAGGGGTGGATTGGGCAGAGCTGAAGGTAGAGGGGTGGATGGGGCAGAGCTGAAGGTAGAGGGGTGGATGGGGCAAAGATGAAGGTAGAGGGGTGGATGGGGCAGAGCTGAAGGTAGAGGGGTGGATGGGGCAGAGCTGAAGGTAGAGGGGTGGATGGGGCAGAGCTGAAGGTAGAGGGGTGGATGGGGCAGAGCTGAAGGTAGAGGGGTGGATGGGGCAGAGCTGAAGGTAGAGGGGTGGATGGGACAGAGCTGAAGGTAGAGGGGTGGGTGGGGCAGAGCTGAAGGTAGAGGGTGTATGGGGCAGAGATGAAGGTAGAGGGGTGGATGGGGCAGAGCTGAAGGTAGAGGGGTGGATGGGGCAGAGCTGAAGGTAGAGGGGTGGATGGGGCAGAGCTGAAGGTAGAGGGGTGGATGGGGCAGAGCTGAAGGTAGAGGGGTGGATGGGGCAGAGCTGAAGGTAGAGGGGTGGATGGGGCAGAGCTGAAGGTAGAGGGGTGGATGGGGCAGAGCTGAAGGTAGAGGGGTGGATGGGGCAGAGCTGAAGGTAGAGGGGTGGATGGGACAGAGCTGTGGGGCAGAGCGGAGGGGACAGGGATGGATGGGGCAGAACTGGAGGGGCATAGATGGATGGGGCAGAGCTGAGGGTAAATGTATGAGCAGAGTTTAGGCCTTAACATGAAATGTCTTGTTTGTTAATTTTCTACTGTTTTTTTAAATATTTTTGAATAAAAAAGAATTTTTTTAGAAAATTGTCTCCTTTATTTTAAATTAAACATTTATTTTATTAAAGATAACAATATTGCACGTGAAAGCCCTATATGCCCACATATGTATCAGTAGCCCCCCGTTCTTGTCCAGGAGACCCCCCCAAACTGAAAAGAGCACTTTATAACTTTTACAAATAAAATAGAACTATCCACACTATAAAGGGTTTAACAAAAAAAATGGCTTAGGGTCCCTGTTCGGGGGGGGGGGGGGGCATTTTAAAAAAAATTCTAAGGCTTAAAGATCCACAAAAAATGGCGTGGGGTCCTCCCTACCCCCTGCCCAGCATAACCAGCCCGGGGATCAGCTATGCAGGTCTTGTAGAACAATATAATCCTTTCTATCTATCTATCTTGATATTTGTATATCTATCTATCTATCTATCTCATATCTATCTATCAATTCAATTCAAAAGAGCTTTATTGGCAGGTCCAAAAAAAAAAACATTTAGCATTGCCAATTCAAAAGGGAATAACAAATGGGGGGGGGTGTTGGGTTATAGGGGCAGGATTGGGTGTACAATGGTCCAGTGATGGTGGGAGTTGGAGAGGTATAGAGGCAGTGGGGGGTTGGGCTGGATTAAGGGTCAGTATATGGCTTGGAAATCCATAGATTCTAATTGTCTTTTTAGTTGGGGCAGTATAGAGGTGGGGTATAGGGGGCAGTATAGGGGTATATCAGTCCATGGTCTCTTATGTTCCTCTCAGTTGGTGGCAGGTGGAGACATATTGGGCAGTTATTTGCAGGATGTGGAGTTTCCTCTCATCATCTATGGAGGTGAAGTCCGGGATGAGGGTGGAGAGTCTCTGGAAGTAAGTGTCCCTGGTGGATGAATATTTGCTGCAGTGTAGCAGGAAGTGGGCCTCATCCTCACAGTGCCGGCACAGTCGGCTCTCCCGTGGCTTGTATGTCTGCCTGTCTCCATCTCCAGGCTGTGGGCGCTCAGTCTATAGAGGCTCAGGGTCTGCCTGTGTTTGGGGTGGTGCAGCCTCTCCAGGTATGGGGCCATGGTGCAGCCTCTCCAGGTATGGGGCCATGGTGCAGCCTCTCCAGGTATGGGGCCATGGTGCAGCCTCTCCAGCTATGGTGCCATGGTGCAGCCTCTCCAGGTATGGGGCCATGGTGCAGCCTCTCCAGGTATGGGGCCATGGTGCAGCCTCTCCAGGTATGGGGGCCATGGTGCAGCCTCTCCAGGTATGGTGCCATGGTGCAGCCTCTCCAGGTATGAGGTCATGGTGCAGCCTCTCCAGGTATGGGGCCATGGTGTAGCCTCTCCAGGTATGGTGCCATGGTGCAGCCTCTCCAGCTATGGTGCCATGGTGCAGCCTCTCCAGGTATGGGGCCATGGTGCAGCCTCTCCAGGTATGGGGCCATGGTGCAGCCTCTCCAGGTATGGGGCCATGGTGCAGCCTCTCCAGGTATGGGGCCATGGTGCAGCCTCTCCAGGTATGGGGCCATGGTGCAGCCTCTCCAGCTATGGTGCCATGGTGCAGCCTCTCCAGGTATGGGGCCATGGTGCAGCCTCTCCAGGTATGGGGCCATGGTGCAGCCTCTCCAGGTATGGGGCCATGGTGCAGCCTCTCCAGGTATGGGGCCATGGTGTAGCCTCTCCAGGTATGGGGCCACGGTGCGGCCTCTCCAGGTATGGGGCCATGGTGCAGCCTCTCTAGGTGTGGGGCCATGGTGCGGCCTCTCCAGGTATGGCGCCATGCTGCAGCCTCTCCAGGTATGGGGCCATGGTGTAGCCTCTCCAGGTATGGGGCCATGGTGCAGCCTCTCCAGGTATGGGGCCATGGTGCAGCCTCTCCAGGTATGGGGCCATGGTGCAGCCTCTCCAGGTATGGGGCCATGGTGCAGCCTCTCCAGGTATGGGGCCATGGTGCAGCCTCTCCAGGTATGGGGCCATGGTGCAGCCTCTCCAGGTATGGGGTCATGGTGCAGCCTCTCCAGGTATGGGGCCATGGTGCAGCCTCTCCAGGTATGGGGCCATGGTGCAGTCTCTCCAGGTATGGGGCCATGGTGTAGTTCCTCTTTAGTGATTGGTATACGGTAAGTTTCTGAGAGTTACTTATTTCTTTCTCTCAATCCTCTATATATTGCTCCTGGCAGCTCTCTATCACCCCCTTTATTTGGGCTTTTGTCAGGGCATGTCGGGGGTTTTGGCTGGACTATCTATCTATCTATCTATCTATCTATCTATCTATCTATCTCATATCTATCTATCTTGATATCTATCTATTTTGACATATGTTTATCTATCCATCTATGAATACTTATCTTGAGGTGACCATTTGACTCAGGCCGCAGAGTCTGGGAGTAATGTGGGAATTTTACATTCTGACCTTAGAAAATCAACTTTTGGTGGTTTCGGGTAAGTGTGAACGACCATTAGGCTGCGATGGGACAAAAGGCAAAGTGTGTGAGTCTGCACCTCCCACCCTGCTGCCTGCACCCTCCTGCCTGTCACTCCATTATCTGCTAATACTGTACATACTGTTATACAGCCCAGTAATCAGTCTATTTGTATATTCATCATTAACAAACTGCCTTGTAAATAATCAAGACTAGAGTTATTATGGGTGTATGTCTGGTATACTTAATATAAAGCATTGTGTGATCATTATCAGCTTATACTCAGTAATATTATATAGCCATAATGTGTATGTGCTATAATACATTGGTTTGTTTTGTAAGGTATGCACGTTAACATTATTATACAATTTCCTTTTCTGTTATCGGAATATACTGTATAATCAGAATTATTATGTAGATATAACATATTTTGATCATTAACTTATACAAGGTATTGTTATACACCACAGTGTAACATTATTTTACAGGCAGTATAATGATTAATGACAGCTCGGCATAATATTCAATTATGACAGCTCGGCTCTCTAATATTATACAAGATATAATCCTTATCAGTGTATACTCTCTAATATTATACAAGGTATAATCCCTATCAGTGTATACCCTCTAATATTATACAAGGTATAATACCTATCAGTGTATACCCTCTAATATTATACAAGGTATAATCCCTATCAGTATATACTCTCTAATATTATAAAAGGCATAATCATTATCAGTGTATATTCTCTAATATTATACAAGGTATAATCCCTATCAGTGTATACTCTCTAATATTATACAAGGTATAATACCTATCAGTGTATACTCTCTAATATTATACAAGGTATAATTCCTATCAGTGTATACTCTCTAATATTATACAAGGCATAATCATTATCAGTGTATAATCTCTAATATTATACAAGGTATAATACCTATCAGTGTATACTCTCTAATATTATACAAGGTATAATCCTTATCAAAGTATATTCTCTAATATTATACAAGGTATAATCCCTATCAGTGTATACTCTCTAATATTATACAAGGCATAATCATTATCAGTGTATACTCTCTAATATTATACAAGGCATAATCATTATCAGTGTATAATCTCTAATATTATACAAGGTATAATCATTATCAGTGTATACTCTCTAATATTATACAAGGCATAATCATTATCAGTGTATAATCTCTAATATTATACAAGGTATAATCCATATCAGTATGTCGCAAAATCTGCATCAGTTTATGCTCTTTAATATTATACGAGGCATAACCATTATCAGTGCTTACTCTCTAATGTCATAATATCCATATTAGTATATACTCTCTAACATTATACAAGGTAGAATCCTTATCAGTGTATACTCTGTAACATACCTACAGGCTGATTCATCACTAACACCAGGTAGCGACAGATGAGCGTCTGTAGAGGCATTTTCAGAGCGCCCGCTAGTAGTCACTGTGCTCGTGGATTGCTAGTTTATAGCGACTCAGTCGCTGTTCAGTAATGTTGAATACATTGTGAGGAGTCGCTATTTGACCAGTACAGCGCTGTATGGGAGCGCATGTTAGCGACTGCTCATAGTGACCGACTCACACCATATTCAGAAAAAAAACAGCCTCACAAATCTCTGGTGCTGAAAAATACTTGTTTGAAGCCCAGAGCGCAGGAGGCGGTGTGATTAAAGTCTGTTTTCCAGCATCTATCCACTAGTAACAAAGCGAAAACATATGGAATTACATTGTAACAACATTGTAACATGAACACTTTAATGGCAGACCTGTAATGTCATTTCTGATTTCATTCATTTCATTTTATGATTTTGTTTATATATATATATATATATATATATATATATATATATATATATATGTTATTATCTTGTGTGCTAATTATTAGTTATAATAATTTTAAATTATTATTGTATTATCTGTTTACTTTATCTGTGCTTTTTTGTGGGGTGTGGTCATTTTTAGTACATACCTGGTAATATTGAACAACTTGTGTTCATCATCTGCCTATAGTGAATTTAATAATAACAATATTAATTAAATATATTGTCATTATTATTATTGAGCACATTGTAATCATTATCAGTAAAAAAAAAAACATGTCGCTGTGTAATTAATTATTGCTGTATGTTTATTACTATTATACTCCTGATTGTATTTGATTGATATAAATATGCTGCACGGAGTGATCGTTATCAGTGAATTATACACAGGCATTAAAGTGGACAAGCCGCGGACAAGCGGCTCCTCCGCCGCCGCCTCCCGCGCGTCCCTCTTGACGCGCGCGTGCCCGCACCGGCCATTCACAGACGGCCGGCGCGGGGGGCGCGCGCACGTCTAGAGGGGCGCGAGGGAGGTAAGGTAAGGGAAGATAAGGTAAGGAGTTTGGGGGGGTTTCACCCCGCGGGACATCCCGATCTCGGAAGTCCCACGGGGAGGGAGGTGATCTTATAGATTCCCGGGCCGATCACCCGTGGGTGTTGGTCCACTTTAAACACAGTGTAGCTATTACCATATTTTAGAAATAAACTTTATATATAATTTTTTTTAATACCAATTAATTGTAAAAATAGTTGTGCAGGTTTATTTTGCTTTATGACATACAGGGTCATGTGTGGATAGTTTTATAGTTTTTACACACTCGCCCTATTCACTGGCACACTTGCATGGCCCTCTCTATTCATAACAGGTAATTGGTGTCATCTTGTTAATTGTGGCATGTGCTTTGCCATGACCCACCAGGGGATAGTAAAGTAGGGGGTGGAGCAGTTAAATAGATCACTGAAAGCCAAAGTTTTGTCTATGGGTGTGGGTGGAGTCAGCTGGGAATAGGCCACCCTCAGGGGGGGAGGAGTCAGTTGAATAAGGCAGGAGACACATTTCCAAACCACTCAGACCGCTCAACACTCCTGGACTGTACACACCACTGGCACAATGAGGAACACATATCTTACAAAAGAGGATAAAAAGGTAGGTCCTGCACGCTCATGTTTCTCTTGATCCTCTCTAAATTACTTTATTTTTAAAACTTACAAGGACTTTTAACGTCTAAAATATAGAGAGATAAACTAAACTCATGCACTTTCAAAAATTGATTTCTTCCACTTTATTAGGAAACTTATTACTTACTATTTACTTTACTTACTTACAATATTTGTTTGGTATATTTTAGGTTTAAAGTTTTTGAATTTTATATTTTTTAATACCTTTTTAATAGTTGGTATTAAACATTTCTAGACAATGAATGATGGCACGTATTCAGAAAAAGAGAAGTGTCTCTTATTTTGGTAGTTTTTTTATGTATTAGACTTTCATAAATCTAATGCTTCTTTCCCCATTACCTCTGCCCTAAAGATGTTAATTTGTATCCTAGATTCAAACATTTTTTAGAAAACTTTTTCTAAAATCTTCTCTGATTGGTTCCTAAGCTATTTTTGTTGCACCATAAGCTAATTTTTTGGCTTAGAATCTCATGGTCCTAATTCTTCTTTTGCCCTTAAAATGTTCATTTGTAGCCTAAATTCTAAAATTGAAAACTTTTTTTTTTTTGTTAACAGCTCATGAAGCCAGTGATAGAGAAACGGAGAAGGGAGCGGATAAACCAGAGCCTCGAACATCTAAGGACACTTCTGCTGGAGGCCACCCATGATGAGGTAGGAACTTGCTCTGAATATAATCTTCATGCCTAAATATAGCTTACATTTCATGTCATGTGACTTACATTTTGTAAGTTGGTGATAAAATTTATTTTGTTGCCATGACCTATTACATATTAAAGTGTAAAGGTCATTGATTATGCAGCCCGAGACTTCAAAGGAGAAGTCAACTTCCACAAATGAGCAGTGAAAGGATAGCAGACAGGTTGACTCACTTCCTTAAGCAATTAGCAAGCCTAAGTGAAGTCACACGGAGGTGTGAACTGGATGTTAGTGGATTGTAGCCAGGACACTCTGGTTATTAATCCCGATAATAAGCTTTAATTTTATTATGATCACATAGCTTTACCTAATTTTCAACCTTCGAAAGTAACATGAAAAATATTCACCAAACAATACATGTCAGAATTTTTTTAGATTTTTTTTGTAAAATGTAATTTTTTTTTTAATTTCGTACACGTCTACATTCTTCAGTTTGTTTCCTAATTGCTAAAATTTTACACGTTTTGTTACAGTCTTTAAAAAACCCCAAAGCAGAAAAGGCCGATATTCTGAAAAAGACCGTGCAGTTTTTGAGGCTGTGTCATCATTCAGGTAAGTGCTACTTGGAAAAAAAATATATATATACATTCAAGCAACACAAGACAAATCTATTAAGTTTCCACCAAGTGTAAATTAGATGGTAAAAGTTAATTAGCAAATGCTTGTTAATCAAACATTAGATTAGGATTTACACTGGTAAAGAAACACTTGGTAAAACAACAATGGATAAGGACCTAGGGGTTTTAGTTGACAATAAGCTCAACTGTAGTAATCAATGCCAGGCAGCTGCTGCCAAGGCAAATAGGATCATGGGGTGCATCAGGAGGGGCATAGGTGCTCATGACCAGAGCATCATTTTACCCCTGTGCAAGTCACTGGTCAGACCCCATATGGAATACTGTGTACAGTTCTGGGCACCTGTGCTTAAGAAGGACATATCAGAATGGGAGAGCATTCAAAGAAGGGCAACAAAGTTAATATAAGGAGTACGCGGGCTAGAGGACCCGGAAAGATTGTCCAAGTTAGGTTTATTTAGTCTAGAAAAAAGACGATTGAGGGGTGATCTAATAACTATGTATAAATATATTCAGGGTCAATACAAAGATCTGTCCCACAATCTATTTACACCCCGAAGTGTAACCATAACCCGGGGGCATCCACTAAGGTTAGAGGAAAGGTGCTTTCTCCACCGACATAGGAGGGGATTCTTCCCTGTAAGAGCAGTGAGACTATGGAACTCGCTGCCAGAGGAGGTAGTAATGATGGATACAGTAAAAACGTTCAAAAGTGGCCTTGATGCCTTCCTGGCATATAATAACATTTCCAGCTATGGCTACTAGACCACTGGAAGGAGATCTATAGTGGCCGGGATGCCCTCCTTGCATGTAATAACATTTCCAGCTATGGCTACTAGACCACTGGAAGGAGTTAAACAGGCTGAACTGGATGGATTAAAGTCTTTATTCAGCCGCACATACTATGTTACTATGTTACTGTAGGCAGAAGGAGATCTGTTCACAAAGGGAAGACTTCGGAGAAAAATATTGCTTTAGGTTTGGTCATCAAGGTTTTAATTGGCAATTGGTTTAACTTTAGAGATACAGATTATATTTAGGTTTAATTATAAGGGTTTTTATTTGCCCATTGGTCAAACAGCATCTATTTTCATCCCTTATAAAACTTTTTACAATACCAAGGAGAAAATTGTCATATGCCAAATACCTACTTGAGGGCACTCTTACCTGCTCCCAATATATTATATTTTTTCTGTTTCTTCAATTTGAAATGCATGTTTGTCTTTTTTGATATATGCCATTTGTAATTTTTTTTATAGGATCAGAATATGACAGAAAATCCTTGTCTGGGTTTAAGGGTGGCTTTCAAGAGGGATTGAGCCAAGCCACAATTTTCTTGAACTCCGCAGCAAGCATTAGCGAGACAAAAAAGGACTATGTTGTCGGAAGGCTGTGCCAACACATGGAAGAGAACAGCCCCAGTAGTTGGGAAGACCCCAGGTCTGATGAATCGTTCTCTGCTGATAACAGCCAACTTATTCCAAGCCCTCCACAAATCCACAGACATCCAGAGGACTCTTTAAAAATTTTCTCTCATAACCTTCCCTGTCAAGCGTTCCAGCACTACCCTTCACCATCCAGCTTGTCAGAAACACCTTCTTTTGAACAAGCCATACAGTGCTCCACAAACACAGTCAGCACACAAGACAGAAGTTGCAGAAAGTCTGTGCAAAGGACTCTCTTTCCTCCTATTGCCCCTGCTCCCTCACTAGCTCCAGCACTGGTGTGGAGACCTTGGCCATAGACTTTTATATATTTATTATTTTTCGGTTTGTAAATAACCATTGTAAAGTTAAATTATATTTTTTGTACATGTACAGTTTCAATGTGCTTCCTATGTGTGTCTCTCTGTAAATTAAAGAGGTATAAATAATGAGGCCTGTGCTTTTTATGTTTCTACTTACCAGAAGAGAAAGGCTAACTTTTACTATGAGTGGTGAATCTACCCCAGTATGGAGCCAGACTTTGGCCATTGAGATAACTTCTAAACTTAGAATATTACTTTATGGTTTGTGCCCTAATGATTGCCAGGCTACAAGGTTTTGGAAGCATAATGCTTCTCTACTTTTAATTTTTCAAGATTAAGCCAGTTTCGGTATGAGTGATGGTATTTCTGGAGAATGAGGTTGCAGGTTGGGTGGAGGTGGTTCATGTAATGTGGCTGCAGTTCTGGTGAATAGAGTTGGGTGGCGGTTTTAGTGACTGGAGCAGGAGAAGTTGAGGGGTGGTAATGGTGAATGAGGACACAAACAGAATGGTGGTGGTTCTGGTGAATGAGGTTGTAAGTTGGGTGGGGATGGTTTGTTTGAATGTGGTCACAGGTCCGGTGGTGGTTCTGGTGCATAGAGTTAGGTGGAGGGTCCACTGGATGGAGCAGGAGAAGTTGAGAGGTGGTTATAGGGAATGAGTTTGCAGGCGGGATGGTGCTGGTTCTGGTGAATTTGATTGTAAGATGGGTGGGGTTGGTTTGTTTAAATGTGGTCACAGGTCCGGTGGTGGTTCTGGTGCATATAGTTGGGTGGAGGTTTTAGTGGGTGGAGCAGTAGAAGGTGAGAGGTGGTTCTGATGATTAAGGTTGCAGGCAAGATGGTGGTGGTTCTGGCGAATGAGATTGTAGGTTGGGTGAAGGTGCGTCACATGAATGCGGTCAAAGGTCTGGTGGTAGTGGGTCTGATACATAGCACTGGGTAGAGCTTCTAGAGAATGAGACAGGAGGGGTGGTTCTGGTAAATTAAGATGGTCATAGGTTGGGTGTAGGTGGTTCATGTGAATGTGGTGACATATTTAGTGGTGTTGGTTCTGGTGCATAGTTGGGTATAGGATCTAGTGAATGGAGCTGGAGAGAGGCTAGCTCTGGTGCACGAGATTGAAGGCAACATGGTGGTGGTTCTGTTGAATTAGGTTGTAGGTTGTGTGAGTAGAGGTTCTAGTAAAACCGGAGAGGGCGAGGATGAGGGGCGAAATAAAATATCACAATATGTTTCAAATGAACCTGGTCTGATATTTGTTATACATTATTTATATGCCTTGGATTTTGGATGGGATGAGAACATTATAGTAAGAAATACATTTTTCCAAATGTCCTTTCCAATAACCCAGCAAGGTTTTCTGTAGTGATATATATATTTGTATTTCTCAAGCAAGCAATAGAATCATAGCCATGGTGAATCCACACAATAATCACTTTATTTTCCTTCCTTTAAAGTGTACCTTCTCAGTCTGATTGTAAAGACATCTGTAGTTACCTAGCTATCCAATATTGCAAGTTCCTATGGAGTTGGAGAGTGCTCTTTTGAGTTGAGAGGATACTCGTGGGTTAAATGGGTTGAAGCAGACTTTTCTCTTGAGCTTTCTCTCGACAACTGCCCCACCACCATAGTTTCGCATAAATACTGGCACAATGCTGGATCTTCATGTGATAGTGTGTGCAGAATATTTTGTTAGCAATGGACCTTATACAACAAGAGAGGACCTTCTACACAATGTGCTGCTTCTGGTTCCTATCGCAAAGTGACCAAGCATTGGACCAGGAATGTCGGGGACAGTGGTGGACTGGGGCCAAAGATCAGCCATGGGTTTTACTAGCCCCTGGCTGGCCCAAAACATCCCTGCTGAGGCTCCCTCCAACCATGATGCAGGGGCTATAGCATTGGGGGCCGGGGTTCCTTGGCTTGTGGGTAAAGGGGTCAGGGATTGAATGTGGGTGTTAAAAGCAGAAGCCCAAATGGCCCCAAAGCAGTGCAGCCCACCGGGCATTGTCCCGGGTCTCCCTATGGCCGGCTTGCCCCTGGTCAGGGATACCTATTGTATTGAGGAGGCATTTATTGCTTCAGTGGGCACTTTATTGAAAGACCATCAGGGGTCACATGGAGACAGACTACGCATCATGCGTATAATTCCTCTTATTTGATTGGCTGTATGTTCAATCATTAAAGATTCATCTGCACTGAGGCAGTGTCTTAAATATCATGGTCATCAGCTGTCACCTTCTATTGGAGGAGTAAGGAGGTCCTGCAGTGTTTGGGCCTAAGGGGGGGGGGCTCATGAGATCAAACTACCATGAGCCTGGATGCTCTATTAATTCAAGATATATTCATCCGCATGATTTTATGCATTTACAGTCACTCTCTAGATTCGCTAGATCTGAGCCATTCACTAGATGGGTAAGCGCATGATGGCAGCTGACCTAATGTAGAGAAAATAGAGATACAATTAGCTGACCATAGAACCTACAACAAGAATTATTCCACATAATTTCTTAGCAGAATATAGAGAGTACATAGAGTGTAGTTTGGTTTTCTTGTTGTGCATACTTTTTGGAGCCATCTGAACGCATTGATTGCTAGGGATGGCTGAAAAATGTAATCACAAAGTTTGTAATCAGCAATCTTTACAACTTATCTCTGCTGGATAGCCACGGATGGACATTCCTCAAAGTTGGACTTGAAAAAAGGCTTAGAAAGAGGAACTTTTTCAAAGAACTTGCACCTTCTTGGGTGTTGAGGTCAAAAGATTATCCAACTGATTATCCAACTAAGTTTTCCACAATTTGGTAACTAAACACCTATTCTTGATAGTTAGGTAGTCCATGGGGTGGACTATTCTATGTCTGTTTATTGTCTAATAAGGCAACATATGCTAATTTGCCTAATAGCTATGGTGTGTTTGGGGATTATAAGTATTAAATGGTCTGATAGCCATGTCAATATAGTGGTTTAGAATAATTAGTTCTTATATGTTCAAGTCAAGGAGTCAATGTCTGTTCCTCACCATTTGAACACCAGGTTGTGAGGCAGCACGCATTTCTCAACAAATGACCAAACGTCTACCCAACTTTTCCCATGGCTTCCCTGGTAGTGATACTCTCAGCGTGTGTCATGGTGAGAAAATCAGGCAAATAGCACTAGCTGTGACTTGTGTAGCACCCACCTCTCCATTCCCTGTTAACACCTCTCCATACATCTACCAAGTGTGACCACAACAGAAGGGCAGGCAAGACCTTCTGGACATCAAAGGGACATCAAGGTTACGAGTTTATAAAAGGAATTGGCCAAATGACCCAAAAAATAACCACTAGTATATGATGTTTGCTAGGAGCCTAATATGCCTACTTTTGGTAAAACTGTTGTCCTGATGGAAAAAGGGAAACTCATCTTTAAAGCGTGATTACTTTATAGTGCCTATAATAAGAGCACCCATATTATTAGGTTCTAAGGCAAAGTAGCTAGGCTTTCTGGCACCCAGGGCAAAGATTCAAAATGGCGCCCCCACCTCAGGTCCCCCTTTGGTGCCCCCTTGACCTGCTGCACCCGGGGCACATGCACCGCCCCCCCTAGCTACGCCCCTGTCTAAGGCATTTGGCATTTGGGCAGTGCCTGACTGATCACATTGGTGGTCATATATATAGATGCAGTGGCCCCTAGGTACAGCTCCTGCCATTATCAAAATTCTGTATTTTAATTACCATCATGTGACCCATTTATCTATGTTATACCCCTAGCAGCATCCAGAGACATTTTATATTTTAAGAGAATTCTTAAAATATTCAAACCCAAAAAAATATTGCCATACACTTTATTTTATGAATGGGAGGAGTTAACTCAGCCAGCTGCATGGGTACACATACCATGGGTAAACCGTATAGATTCTTAAAGTGGGTTAACCCACCTTCACCTCACTACAACCACATAAAAATCATAAAAAGGCGTATATTGGGTGTAAATCATATTATTACATTTACACATTTTTATAATTTGTTGTTGTAGGCTAACGATGGATTAGTTAGATGAAGGTGGGTTATCCCACTTTAAGTATATATATATATATTAGGAGCATAAACCTTTGTAGGGAGATCCAGCTAGACTTTGTTGAAACTAAAAAACTCATCACTTATAGTGGATCTATACCCTCTGGCGAGTTTGTCCCAAGGAGGGTGAAGGTCCTCTGTGACCCTAACCCACTTGTCCTGCTATCCACCAGCTTTGCAGGTCTTTTGCTGATGCAGGGCCGGAAATTACATCACACATTGTGATGATCAGTATCTCTTCCAATATTCCTTCAAAAGCCTGGTCTCCCCTCTGTACCTGACCAGGTGTAGACCCCCTCGTAGCGGCAGGCAGCGTCTGGTGAACGCCGGGCACTGTACGCAAAACCACATTTATGAAAGCTCTAACAGCGCCATGTAGCGTCACATATATTAATCCAGCATCTCAGTGTATAGCGCCGGTGCTCTAGGTTCAGCAGCGCCATGAAGTACCTGTCGCTCAGTGTCGCTTTCCCATACATTTTAATGGGTTTTCTTTAGTTATATAAATAGCGTGTTTGGCAATTAAATTATTATTTTTTTTGCTCCAAACATAGTGTGACTTTTCCTGGCTGCAAACAAACACTTTTATAATTTTTTTTGACGTTTTATATTGTTATACAGAATTCTACTTACAGGTCTGGCACTCTTCCAGTGTTAAAACAATGTCATTCCGTGTGTTTTCGCTTTGTTACTGGTAAATATGTGTTCAAAAACATACTTTAATCACACAGTGTCTGGCGCTCTATGCTACAGCGCCCAGCTTTAGAGCGCCAATGCTGTGTGTGTGTGGTGTTTTGTTAAATATGGTGTGGAGCGCCGAGTGCTGGACGCACTGAGCTGGAGCTACATGTCGCTCGCTGCAATGCTGTACTGTTGTTAGAGCGCCCAAAACACATTACATTCATCAACGCCGGCCAGGTTACTACAGCCACCAAAACGCTAGGTTCCAGCGTCCGATACCCGCTTACAGCATCTACTAGCGGTTGCTCTAAGCGCCGCTATACAGATCAAAGGGGGTGGGAGCAGCTCCATCAATATTATTTATACAAAATTATCAACATTATTATTCAGTGCCTGGGAACCAATTTACAGCCCAGTTTAACCTTCTCATCATCTAAGTATTAAGCACCAAACATGTCTAGCTATGTGGAAAGACAGAGATTTGGTTGCACATATCTGCAGATACACGTGGAAGCCACACTGCCCCGGCAAGGCACTCTGTGTTAGTGTGGTCCCTACTCTTAATTCTGAGTCCCCAAAGTTGGGCCATGCAATGCAGCCAGAGCTACTCACCTGGGAAGCTGCCAGCCTCCCTTTAGAACACTCCATAGGGAGAGATCCATGGTGGCTGAATCCCCCCCCCCTGTGTGTGTTCATGGCAATTCAAGCTGAGCAAAGGGGGTGGGAGCAGCTCCATCACTATTATTTATACAAAATTATCAACATTATTATTCAGGGCCTGGGGACTCAAAAATAAGAGTAGGGACCACACTAAACACAGAGTGCCTTGCCGGGGCAGTGTGGCTTCCACATGTATCTGCAGATATATGCAACCAAATCTCTGTCTTTCCACATAGCTAGACATGTTTGGTGCTTAATACTTGGATGATGAGAGGGTTAAACTGGGCAGTAAATTGGTTCCCAGGCCCTGAATAATAATGATGATAATTTTGTATAAATAATAGTGATGGAGCTACCTTTGCCGCTATAACAGATGCTCATTTGGCAATACATTCCCAGCTGATGGACAGAGCTATTTATGAGTACTCAGCCAGCAGAGCAGTTCAGGCATGGGTTAGATCATAGTTAGGTCACTATACCAGTTTTGCTAAGAGGTTCTAGTGACCTGTGAAATACTTTATTTGATAACCCTTTTGTAAACATGAACAAATAAGGTCTTGGATGGATTCTATATGGGTGAACATGTTTTGTGGAACCATAAGGTCCTAGACATTTCCTTGGGCTGACCTGAGTACAGTCTGGCTCTAGTAAGGAACAAATGTTTCAACAAAGAGTCAACATAAAATCTGGTGCTGCTTGGATCGGTTGTTGCAAAATGAGTTCCACACCTTTGGACTGAATGTGCTTCAAAAATCGTAATGGAGCTGAAGAGTTTAAGGTTTCCCTCAAGTTTGTGTGAAAAGTATCAGGGAATCAGAATCATGGGCTAGGTGTCACCTCTGTATGGTAACGACCTTACTGAAGTGTGTCCATGGGAAAGCAACACTTATTTAGACAAAGTTGGGCTGATGCCTTTTGCTGCCTTCTAACACCTTTAAAGTGGACCAACACCTTCCCCTGATTAGCCCGGGAATCTATAGGATTCCTAGACCGAACAGCTCCCTGACTGCGGGGCACCCCGATCCGCTGTGTGAAACCCCCCCAGATCCCCGAAAATCCTGCCTGATCCTCGTTCCAGCGGCGCATGCGCGGGCCGCCGCCACCTCCCGCAAGTCCCTCTAGCAGGGCGCGCACCCGAGCCGGCCATTTGCGAATGGCCGGCGCGCTTCCTGTAAGAGGGACGCGCGGGAGGCGGCGGGGGCCCGCGCTCAGCTTGTCTGTCGCTGCCTGGACGAGCGAGTCACGTGGGAGCGGGGTCGGGTGAGTTTTCCGGGCTTTCTGGGGGGTTTCACACAGCGGGGCACCCACGATCGGGGTGCCAGTGGAAGTGGACCAATACGCAGGATAGTCAAAATCCTTGGTGTTGATCCACTTTAAAGTGCAAAGTCAAAAAGTCCTCTAGAACAGGGGTTCTCAACAGGTGGTACTGACCTGTACCCCAACCGGATCTACAGCCATCTATACTATGCCCAGGCCTGATTTGCATCATAAATAAAATAAATGCCTATTTTTGTAATAAATTCACTTTAAATGGCTGTTTAAAGGTGCTACTTGATATAATCAGAAAATGAAAAGTTGATTAAAAAAGGTTGGGACACAGTGATATGATAGATTACGCAATAATATTTTGGTTGCATTCTAGGCGACGATAGGTTCTTCAACTCTTACTCAGTGATATGCTAGATTACTCAATAATAGTCTTAATTAATAACACTCTAGATTGCTCAGTGATACTCTGGAGGAGGGGTTCCTAACCAGTGATACCAGTACCACTGATAGTACTCGAGATCCTCGAGATCAGGTGTTTATAAGTAGCAAACTGCTACAAAAGGTAATGAGTAGGGATAGGAAAAGCCCCCAAAGCTGGGGTCCAGCAAGTTCGGCTGAATTTTGAATAAATGTTCAGGTTCAGGGACCCGAATTTTGGGGGTGGCTGTGGCGGTGCAGAGTGTGCAGCAGTAAGAGTGCTGCTGTAACTCGCCTTAGCCTACGATCCTCTGGTAGTGCTGGCACTAGAAGTGGCCGGTGGCCATCTTTTTGTAGCCCCGGCTAGGGCCAAATTCAAAATACACTGCTGCTCCAGCACTGCCACTGAGGTGAGTGCACAATTCCTGTTAGGGTCGGACACGTACTCGAACATGGACTTCTGGCTGAAGTTTGTGTTCCGGTTTGGGAACTTGAACTCGCAAGGTTCGGTACAAACCCATACTTTGCAGTTCTCTAGTAATGAATATATATATATATATATATATATATATATGTATTTTTGAGTATATCATATACACATATATGGTTGTTTTGTACTTTTTAACCCTGTTTTAGGTGGCGACAACCCATACATACCACCTAGGTGGTGCTCGGGATATTTAGCACATGGAAAGGGGTACTTGATGAAAATGTAGTGGGAACCCTTTTTTTAATAGGGAGTTTGGAACAAAACACGGCAGGGAGGAAAAAATAGTTCAACAAAGACCCCACATAAAATTTGGTGCAGCTTGGATGTTGCACTAAAGGTTAATGCAACATCATTAAAGCTACAATGAGAAATATGTGGACTAGGCATTTAGAAAACTGTTAGAAAATTGTAATTGCCCAGAAAATTGTAATGGCTTTCTATAGGAAGCTGATGAGTTATGGTTTTCCCTCAAGTTTGTGTAAAATGTATTAGGGAACCAGAATCATGGGCTAGGTGCCCCCTCTGTATGGTAACAGCTTTACCTAAGTTTGTCCATGGGAAAGCAACACTAAATACACCACTAACTTGACACTCCCCCTGGGCAAGCTGACTATACTCACCTTGATGTCACCAGGAACTGTCTGGGCCTCTAAATTGAAATCTATGCTAGAACTTCCTATATGGCAGGTCAGGAAATTAACCCAAAAAATCCTCTTTCATCGATTGATCGCATTGGCCGTTTCCACAGAGCCATTATCGCTAAATTGGGGGTGTTTTAGCGATTACTTGCTCTGTCTAAAGAGTCAACATAAAAGTTGGTGCAGCTTGGAAGTTGCACTAAAGATTATTGCTAAATTATAGAAAAATCGGAAAAAAGTGATCCAGGCATTTAGATTCAATGAGGCCCAGAACACTGGGATGGCTTTCTACTGGAAGCTGAAGAGTTTAGGTTTTCCCTCAAGCTTGTGTGAAATTTATTAGGGAATCGGAATCATGAGCTAGGTGTCACCTCTGAGTGGTACTGTAACAGCCTTACTGAAGTGTGTCCATGGGAAATCAACACTTCCTTAGACAAAGCTCCCTGCTGCCTATTGCTGCCTCATAACATCTTTAACAAGGTTGCAAAGTCAAGAGGCCCTCTAGAATATTGAATTATTTCTAAATGAGTTATAGTTGGGCAACATATAAATGCTACTGGTGACTTTTTCTCATTTGATCAATAGTTGCTTCCGTATTTTAATAGGGACAGCATGGACATCTAGTAAGGAACAAATGTTTAACCAATGTTTAAACAAAGACTCAACAAGTTGGTGCTGCTTGGAAGTTGCACTAAAGGTTATTGCAACATCGTCATAGCTAAAATGAGAAAACTGTGATTCAGCCATTTAGACTGAGTGAGGCCCAGACAATTGTGATGGCTTCTTATGGGAAGCCGAACAGTTAAAGTTTTCGATCAAGAATGTGTGAAATGTATCAGGGAATCAGAATCAGGAGCTAGGTGTCACCTCTGTATGGTAACAGCCTTACAGAAGTGTGTCCATGGGAAAGCAACACTTCTTTACACAAAGTTGCCCTGCTGCCTTTTGCTGCCTCCTAACACCTTCACCAAGGTTTCAAAGTCAAAAAGCCCTCTATAATAGATATAAATGTTTCCCAAACTTTTTTCATTGCACTCCTCTAATTTGGTGAGGCTCCAGGGCTAGCCCACCATCACGTCCTCATAGATCAGGCTGCACACCACTTAATCATACAGATCATATGTTTAGTAATCAAAATTAATACACTAATCTCACATACAGCAAAACAACACATAACAAGTTAAAAAACATATATTTAAAAACCCAAGTGGGGAGGAACTCCAGGGCTAAAATGCATAAAGACACTTTAATATAGTGTCAAAATAACCCATTACATTTAATTATCTGTAATTGTAACTCACATCAACCAATATGTGTACACTGACGTTTGCAGGACAATATACTAAGTGCTTGTGCAACCTATCAATTAATCCTCTGATCTATATCAAAAAATTGTGAATCAGTGCTACTCCATAATGGGTTCACAGTACATACATATTGTTCAAACTAGTAAAATAAAGTGCTCTCAACAGTGCAAAAGTGCCCAAGTGCTATCATGCATTAACCTCTATAGTGCCACTACTTGTCTCCAAAAACGTCAGAGATACACATCAGGAATACAATATACCATCATATATCTACTCACCCATAGTACAAGAAACAGCCCAATTCCTCCCCACTTACCTTCTCACCGACGCGCTTCGTGGCCCTGAACCACTTCACATGGGTGGCCTCACAATACCAACGCCGCACACTGCGCAGCCGCCCAGCAAGGAATCCCGGCTGCCCGCGCATCGGCCGTAGCTCCCACATAGCGCAGCACTATGCAACAGCCCCCTTGGTAAAGGACTCCATCCCACTGGCCTCATTGCCTGATCATATCTACATCGGCCCCCTGGCTCTCCCTAAGGTACAGGCAATTAACATTCACAAACATAGACACATAATATAATGCTGCTTATATACCTGACAATAAATCAATATATTACACTGATCATCAATTATATACACTAACACACATACTATTATGTCCACTATGGAGAAAATCTCTATATCAACAATCACAGGTCCCATTCTAATATCTATAAAGGTCTATGGCTATCCAACCTGGGCATAGCTATTTCACCAAATATGTCCTAGTTCTACTCAACCTCCCTCTCAAATCCCTATCTCCATCAACCATCAAACTTTTTTCATTGAGTACCACTTTCTATTTGCTAATTATATCAAGTACCAATTGGTTGGTAGGTATGGGTCATCAGTCACCTAAAACTGCCATTTATAGTGTATGAAATGCCCAAAGAATGCACATTAATAGATTGTATATTTGGTTTGCAGCAGTTTTGTAAAAAAGGAACATATCTGGTTTGAACGTATAGATGCCATCAGATCATGTTGAGGAACAAGAATCAGTCTGCAACCATGTTGAAAACCACCTGAATGGATCCCTAGTACCACTGTCTGGACCCCCTGCTCCAGAATATTTTGTCATTTATAATAGAGTTACAGTTTCACATTCGATCAATCATTGCCTCTGTATTATAATGGGGAGTTCACCACAAAACATGGTAGGGATTATTATTATTATTGATGATTATTTATATAGCGCCATCATTTTCTGTAGCACTTTACAAGGCATGATTATAGACAAGGTAAACATAGTACAGGGAACAAAACAAACTAACTTCTAGTACCACAGGTTGTGACCCCCTGCTCCACAATATTTCATTATTCATAACCGAGTTAGAGTTTCACATTTCATCAGTCTTTGCCTCTGTATTTTAATGGGGAGTTCACATTAAAACACAGAAGGAACACATAGGCCCTTATTTAACTAGGGATAGCGACAGGTAGCGACTGGTGAGCGGCCGGTAATGACGGGCCCCGCCACGAGAACGCCGGCTCCCCACCACAATCACACATTTATCAAGCCGATCCTGCTTAGCGACTGAGATAGCGCCATATAGCCACTCATTCATCATTATTCCAGCCTCAGCCCACAGCACCAGCGTCCGACCTTGAACAGCGACAGGTATGACCTCTCGCTACCTGGCGCTCTCCAATGCATTTCAATGGAACAATCTTTAAATATTAATATTTAATTGTTATTAATGTTTTATTTATTTATTTTTTTTTAAATGTGAAAAATTCTGTGACCACTTCTGCCATGTTAGATATTTTTTTTAAGGTAAAAAAAAAAAAAAATTTGGGCAGAATTGATATTACAGGTCTGATATTTTTAAAAACGTGTTTTTTTTTAGGTTTCCAAAAATATGGTTGTTTGGGGGTTAAAAAACTACTTTTAACCCATCCCCGCCAGCGCTCTGGGGTTTAAACATGCATTTCACAGCGCGAGAATTTTTTGAGCGTGATTTGTTAATGAATATGGTGGGAGCCGGTCGCTATGGCCAGTCACTATCATGCACTCCCATACAGCGCGGAACCTGTCAAATAGCGACTCCTCACCCAATATTCAACATTACTGCACACCGACTGAGTTGCTATCAACAACCGAACAACGGCCAAGCACAGCGACTACTAGCGGGCGCTGTGAAAATACTGCTACAGTCGCTCAACTGTCGCTACCTGCCGCTATTAATGAATCGGCATCTTAGTAAAAGTCATCATAAAAGTTGGTGTAGCTTGAAAGTTGTACTAAAGGTTATCTCAACATCACCATAACTAAAATCAGAAAAATGTGATCCAGGCATTTAGATTGAATGAGGCCAAGAAAATGGTGATGGCTTCCTACTGGAAGTTGAAGAGTTTAGGGTTTTCTCTAAAGCTTTTGAGGGATTTATCAGGGGATCAGAATCATGAGCTAGGTGCCACCTCTGTACTGTAACAGCCTCACTGAAGTGTGTCCATGGGAAATCATCAAATACAAAGCTGCCTTGTTGCCTTTTGCTGCCTCCTAACATCTTTTACAAGGTTGCAAAGTCAAGAGGCCCTCTAGAATATTCAATTATTTCGAAATGAGTTGGGCAATATAATGCCACAAGTGACTTTTTACATTTGATCAATCACTGCCTCTGTATTTTAATAGGGAGTTTGGAACAAAACATGGCAGGGACATCTAGTTAGGAACAAATATTTAAACAAAGACATAAACGTTGGTGCTTCTTGGAAGTTGCACTAAAGGTTATTGCAACATCGTCATAGCTAAAATGAGAAAATTCAGCTGTTTAGACTGAAGAGACCCAGACAATTGTGATGGCTTCCTGTGGGAAGCTGAACAGTTAAGGTTTTCCCTCAAGAATGTGTGAAATGTATCAGGGAATCAGAATCAGGAGCTAGGTGTCACCTCTCTATGGTAACAGCCTTACAGAAGTGTGTCCATGGGAAAGCAACACTTCTTTACACAAAGTTGCCCTGCTGCCTTCTAACACCTTTACCAAGGTTTCGGGGAGGCCGATTCATTAATAGCGCCAGGTAGCGACAGATGAGCGCCAGTAGCGTGATTTTCACAGCGCCAGCTAGTATTCGCTGTGCTTGGCCGGGGTTTGCTTGTTGACAGCGACTCAGTCGGTGTGCGGTAATGTTGAATACGGGGTTAGGGGTCGATGTTTCACAGGTTCCGCGTTGTATGGGTGCGCCTGACAGCGAATGGCCAGAGCGAACGGCTTGCTGCAGATTCATTAACAAATCACGCTCAAAAATTTCTCGCGCTGTGAATTCCTTGTTTAAACCCCAGAGCGCTGGCGGCGATGTGTGTAAAGTAGTTTTTAACCCCCAAACAACCATTTTTTTAAATGTAAAAATTATACAAGTTTTTCTAAACATTTTGTAATATGAATACATTAATATCAGACCTGTAATATCAATACTGCACAATTTTTTTTTTTTTTTTACTTAAAAAAAAATCCTAACATTGCAGAAGTGGTCACAGAATTTTTGACATTAAAAAAAACAATTAATTATGATTATTTAAAGATTGCTCCATTGAAATGCATTGGACAACGCCAGGGAGCACCAGGTCATACCTGTCGCTGTGATGGGATTATCAGCGGCGCTGTTCGTTGCAGTCGGCTACATGATGAATCCCGCGCTAGCTGACGCTCTCGCCGGCACTAGCCTCATTTAGCGTGATAAATGCGTCATTGTGACCGCCGCCGGGCGTACTTGAGTCGGTAGCCGCCGTTAGCTGGCGCTAGCCCTTGATAAATAAACCCCAAAGTCTAAAAGCCCTGCAGAACAAACATTTCTTAACCTTTTTTCATCAAGTACAACTTTCCATTTTCTAATCATATCAAGTACTAGTTGGTTGGTAAGTATGGGTCATCAGTCACCTAAAACTGCCATTTATAGTGCATGAAATGCCCAAAGAATGCACATTAATAGATTTTATCATCGCTTGCAGCAGTTTTGTACTAGATAATGTAACATATAGATGCCATCAGATCGTGTTGAGGAACAGGAATCGGTCTGCGACCATGTTGAACACCACCTGATAGGATTCCAAGTAACACCAATGGTACTAGTACCCTTGGCTGTGACCCCCTGCTCCACAATATTTCATTAGTTATAACTGAGTTACAGTTTCACATTTAAACAGTCATTGCCTTTGCATTTTAATGGGGAGTTTGCAATAAAACACAGAAGGGACATATAGTAAAAGTCATTATAAAAGTTGGTGCAGCTTGGAAGTTGTATCAAAGGTTATTGCAACACCATCATAACTAAAATCAGAAAAGTGTGATCCAGGCATTTAGAATTAATGAGGCCAAGATAATTCTGATGGATTTCTACTGGAAGCTGAAGAGTTTAGGTTTTCTCTAAAGTTTGTGAGGAATTTATCAGGGGATCAGAATCATGAGCTAGGTGTCACCTCTGAGTGGTACTGTAACAGCCTTACTGAAGTGTGTCCATTGAAAATCAACAAAGACAAAGCTGCCCTGCTGCCTCCTAAAATCTATAACAAGGTTGCAAAGTCAGGAGACCTTCTAGAATCTTTCATTATTTCTAAATGACTTACAGTTGGGCAATATAATGCCACAAGTGGCTTTTTCACATTTGATCATTCATTGTCTATGTATTTTATTGCAGAATTTGGAGCAAAACAAGGCAGGGACATCTAGTAAGGAACAAATATTTAAACAAAGACTCAACATAAAAGTTGGTGCTGCTTGGAAATTGAACTAAAGTTTATTGCAACATCGTCATAGCTAAAATGAGAAAATTAGGCCATTTAGACTAAATGAGGCCCAGACAAATGTGCTGGGTTCTTATGGGAAGCTGAACAGTTAAGGTTTTCCCTCAAGAATGTGTGAAATGTATCAGGGAATCAGAATCAGGAGCTAGGTGTCACCTCTGTATGGTAACAGCCTTACAGAAGTGTGTCCATGGGAAAGCAACACTTCTTTAGACAAAGTTGCCCTGCTGTCTTTTGCTGCCTCCTAACACCTTTACCAAGGTTTCAAAGTCAGAAAGCCCTCCAGAACAAACATTTCTTAACCATTTTTCAGTACAACTTTCCATTTTCTAATCATATCAAGTACCAGTTGGTTGGTAAGTAAGGGTCATCAGTCACCTAAAACTGCCATTTATAGTGCATGAAATGCCCAAAGAATACACATTAATAGATTTTATAATCGCTTGCAGCAGTTTTGTAATAGGTAATGTAACGTATAGATGCCATCAGATCGTGTTGAGGAAAAGGAATTGGTCTAAGACCATGTTGAACACCACCTGGTAGGATCCCGAGTACCACCAATGGTACTAGTACCACTGGCTGTGACCCCCCACTCCACAATATTTTAAGTTACAGTTTCGCATTTGAACAATTGTTGCCTCAATATTTTAATGGGAAGTTCTCAATAAAACACAGAAGGAACATACAGTAAAAGTCATCATAAAAGTTGGTGCAGCTTGGAAGTTGTACTAAATTTTATTGCAACATCACCATAACTAAAATCAGAAAAATGTGATCCAGGTATTTAGATTGAATGAGGCCAAGAAACTTGTGATGGCTTCCTACTGGAAGCTGAAGAGTTTAGGGTTTTCTCTAAAGCTTGTGAGGAATTTATCAGGGGATCAGAATCGTGAGCTAGGTGTCGCCTCTGTACTGTAAGAGCCTTACTGAAGTGTGTCCATGGGAAAGCAACGCTTCTTTAGACAAAGCTGCCCTGTTGCCTTTTGCTGCCTCCTAACGTCTTTAACAAGGCTCCAAATCCAAGAGCCCCTCTAGAATATTTCATTACTTCTAACTGAGTTATAGTTGGGCAACATAATAATGCCACCGGTGACCTTTTCACATTTGATCAATCATTGCCTATGTATTCAAATAGGGAGTTTGGAACAAAAGAAGGCAGGGCCATCTAGTAAGGAACAAATGTTTCATAGAGTCAACATAGAAGTCGGTGCAGCTTGAAAGTTGAACAAAAGTTTATTTCAACATACATCATCATAGCTAAAATGAAAAAAAAAAAATAATAAATGCATTTCGATTCAAAGGAACCCAGTAAACTGTGATTGTTTCCTACTGGAAGCTTAAGAGTTTAGGTTTCCCTCAAGTAAGTGTGAAATTTATCAGGGAATCCAAATTATGAGCTAGTTGTCACCTCTGTATGGTAACAGCCTTACTGAAGTGTGTCCATGGGAAAGCAACACTTCCTTAGATAAAGCTGCCGGGCTAACTTTTGTTGCCTCCTAACACCTTCAGCAAAGTCAAAATGCCTTCTAGAAAATTACATTATTTCTAATTGAGTTACAGTTACAGTTGCACAACATAATAGTGCCGCAGGTGACTTTTTCACATTTAATCAGTTGTTGCCTCTGTATTTGAATGGGGAGTTTGGATGTCTCCAGTTCTTTTCTATTTGTCTAAAATGACTTGAATACATCTTTGATCATGTAGATTTGAGTTCCATACAAGGCCGCTCAGACTTGTGCCTGAGTAAAAAGAGCAATTAGCTCTCTCGGTTTGGGATGTTTGGGCAAAACACAAGCTAAAATCAAACAAATAGAAGCTTTATGCACATGACAATGGCGGCATAGCAGGTTACAAGAGCCAATTACTATGCAACGTTTTCAGTCAAGTCTAAAAATGTCAATCAAGGCTACGAATATGGGCCTAATCGCGGGGAAGCCTGAGGAGTATAATATTGTTGCTTATGTTTTATGTATTTGCTCAAAACAAAACAAGTTGTTGATGCAACTTTTTTTTTTCAGTTTTGTACATAGTAAAATAACTCTTAGAAGAGGGAAAAAAGTTAAAATGTATCCATGCTGCCTGGCCTTTAGGCAGTTCAAGCAGAACAGTCCTGCAGTATAGAACATCTAAGGGGTAGGTAGACTTATGGAACATTTCCTTACAATGGACACATAAAAACAACCATAGACCTAAAGGTAGTGACCATTAAAACGTATAAGGTTCCTGTGCCACTGGCAGCCAAGGCCAGATTATGAGGGGGGCGCAAGCGCCAAGGTCGTCACCACTTGTCCTGCAAAAGGGGCCTCCACCAACCTTTGGGTTATGATCTGGTCCAGGAGGCTTTTGCGTCTTTGGTCTGACGAGCCGCAGGGTCATCAACAAAGCTATCGGCTGCAGTGGCTTCAAACCTGCAGCCAAAGCCACCATAGGGCAGGATGTAGAGTTTAGAGCAGCAAAGCTGGCATCAGCAGTGCTACAGGGGTGGGGGGTGCACAGCTGTCAATCGCCCGCTGCTAACTGCACGTAAGCCACCAAGCACAGCCGCTGGCAGCTCAATGCAACTGTTTTCTGCTGGACCAGCCGGGGCGACTACACTACCCCCTGCCCAGAATGGCAAAGCAGGAGTTCCCGAGCAGCACGCACCCGCACAAGGGTGGCACAAGGGACTGGATCTTACATTCCAGTAAGTAGGTGCCAGACAACCACCAATCAGCTACTTCGCTGGACTATTATTTTAAAGGAAAAAACATACTGTATCTCGGGCCTCCAGCAGATTTTGTGCCCAGGAGCCTCCACCACACTTACGACCCTGCTGGCAGCTATGACCTTGAGCTATGCAAAAGGTGAACCTTTACCTTGGACACCGGAGGTGAAGCTTTAGCACACTAATAGGCCAACAAACCTTACCAAGAAAAGAAAGTTGTGTTTAAATATTTCTAGTGAATTAAATCCCTTCAAAACGTACAGTCCTGTAGCATGGGACATATGAGGGCAGGTAGACTGATGGAATATTTCCCCTCACTGGGCAAAGGAAGCCAGCTATAGACCTAAAAGTGGTGACTAGGGATGAGCGAACTGGTTCGGATGAACCGGAATTCGCTCCGAATTTCAGGGAAAATTCGATTCGCTGCTGACAGGCGTAGCCAGCCTGCCCGCTCCCACCATGCCAGCATTTTTGATGAGCATTTCAGATGAGCGATTTGTGAAAGTTCGATTCGGGCGAACCCGAATTTCTTGGGGAAATTCGGCGAATCGCCCGAATCGAACTTTCAAGAAGTTCGCTCATCTCTACTGGTGACCACCAAAATGTATAGACTTTCTCCCTTTTAGCACACCAATAGGTCTATAAGTGTTATCAGGAAAATTATGCTGGGTATAAATTAAAACCCTTCAAAATGTAATTCAACCAGTTTATCATCTTTTGTTATATCAGCATCCTTATTTACGTTCTCAGTTTATTGAATTTACCAATGTACAATCTTTATTTATATCAGTATACTAATTTACAATCATCACTTATATCAATATACTAATTTATGATCTTCAGTTATTTTAATATACTAGGTTACAATCTTCTGTTAAAGTAATTTATCAATGTACAATCTTTAGTTATATCAGTATAACAATTTACAATTATCACTTATGTCAATATACTAATTTACAGTCTTCAGTTATATTAATATACTAATTTACGATCTGTGGTTAATTCAATTTACCGATATGCCATCTTTAGCTATATCAATATACTAAGGCCCTTATTTATGAAGGAATAGCGACAGGTAGCGACTGGTGAGCGGCCGGTAATGACGGGCCCCGCCACGAGAACGCCGGCTCCCCACCACAATCACACATTTATCAAGCCAATCCTGCTTAGCGACTGAGATAGCGCCATATAGCAACTCATTCATCATTATTCCAGCCTCAGCCCACAGCGCCAGCGTCCGACCTTGAACAGCAACAGGTATGACCTCTCGCTACCTGGCGCGCTCCAATGCTTTTCAATGGAACAATCTTTAAATATTCATAATTAATTGTTATTGTTTTTTTTTTTTTTTTTTATGTGAAAAATTCTGTGACCACTTCTGCCATTTTAGATAATTTTTTTAAGGTAAAAAAAAAAAAAAATTTGTGCAGAATTGATATTACAGGTCTGATATTAATGTATTCATATTACAAATTTTTTTTAAAAACTTGTTTATTTTGGTTTCCAAAAATATGGTTGTTTGGGGGTTAAAAAACTACTTTTAACCCATCGCCGCCAGCGCTCTGGGGTTTAAACATGCATTTTACAGCGCAAGAATTTTTTGAGCGTGATTTTTTAATGAATATGGTGGGAGCCGGTCGCTAGGGCCAGTCGCTATCATGCGATCCCATACAGCGCGGAACCTGTCAAATAGCGACTCCTCACCCAATATTCAACCGACTGAGTCGCTATCAACTACCGAACAACGGCCAAGCACAGCGACTACTAGCGGGCGCTCTGAAAATGCAGCTACAGTCGCTCAACTGTCGCTACCTGCCGCTATTAATGAATTGGCCTCTAATTTACAATCATCACTTATGTCAGTATACTAATTTATGATCTTCAGTTATATTAATATACCAGGTTACGATCTGTGGTTAATTCAATGTCAGGTCCCGTGGGACACCCGCCTTCTGAGTTAGTCCGCAACCCCCAATCTTCGCTGCTAGCTTCACCTATAGTCAAGCCCCCGTCTGCCGGGACGCTTTACACGCCTCACCGGGTACGGTTGCCCCCAGGACTTGGTAGCTCAAAGGATGCGGACATACGGGGAGGAAGGCGGATGAACCAGGAACGAGACTGGGCGAGGTCGGGCAAGCAGGGGCCATACACGGGAGATCAGTCCAGACAACGGCACCAAGGATGAGACGGAAGAATAGTCAAAAGTCGAGTCAAGGGTCAAGCCGGGAGGTCACAGGTATGCGGTACAAGGGAGCAGGCAAAATCAGAGTCAGAAACAGGTAATGGTCAGTCCAGGCGGCAATCACGGGATGGTCATACATAGCAAAATCAAATGGGAAGAATCAATACAGGATATCACACCCAGCAGCACGCTATCACGGGCAAGGAATGACTGCGGGGAACCAAACTTTATTGGGATGGAGCTGATGGGATTGGATGGGAAGGAGTGGGCAGAGCTAACCGGGATTGGACAGGGGAATGTGTGTGATTGGTCTTTGGGCTGATTGCCCAGTTTAACTTACAAGGGCGTTTCCGCCCAGAAACCCCTGGCCGATTGGCCATGAAACTCCAGGGCTCATTGGCCCAATTACTGCAGCCTCCGGCGGGCGCGCTGCTGGCAGCGCCGCCGGAGGTTGTATGACAGTCCGTGGCCGCGCGCGCGAGCACGGACTGTCAGTGAGGGAAGATGACGCGGGGAGGGGGCATGTCTGCCCGTCCCTGCTCGCTCCGGCGCCGCCTGACGGAGACGCGCCCAGAGCCCACGCCGCCTGCAGACACCGCGGGACCGGCGTGAAGGTGAATTGCTCGTGACATTCAATTTACCAATGTGCCTTCTTTCGTTATATCAGTATACCAAATGTTATAATCTTCACTTATGTTAATATACCAATTTACGAACCTCAGGTATATTAATATATCAATTCATGATATTCAGTTAATTTAATTTACTAATGTTCCATCTTTAGTTATATCAGTATACCAATTTATGATCTTCAAATAATAACATTTACCAATGTGCCATCTTTAGTTATATCAGTAAATCTTACTAAGATATTACTTATATCTTACAGTCTTCACTTATGTCAATATACCAAGTTACAATCTTAACTTAAGTAATATTAATATACAGATTTACCATCTTCGGATAAATTTACCAATGTGCCTTCTTTAGTTATATATCAGTGTACCAAATTTTATAATCTTCACTTATGTCAATATACCAATTTACGAACCTCAGGTATATTAATATATCAATTTATGGTACTCAGTTAATTCAATTTACTAATGTTCCATATTTAGTTATATCAGCATATCTTACTAAGATATTACTTATATTACAGTCTTCACTTATGTCAATATACCAATTTACAATCTTAAGTAATATTAATATACAGATTTACCATCTTCGGATAAATTTACCAATGTGCCATCTTTAGTTGTATCATTATACCAATTTACAGTTTTCGCTTAGGTCAATATACCAATCTATGATCTTCAGTTAATTCAATTTACCAATGTACTATCTTTATGGCCCAATTCTAGGAACAGATAACTCGACGGGCCATTGAGTGAGCGAACAAGTGTATGATTATATTTGTCGGCTAATTGTTCATAAGAGCGATCGTTCGTGAGATTTCCACATGTCAACAATTATAATGTACACATGAGAAATTTTTGTCAGCCAAAACTATACACCACACAACTAACAAATGAATTGTCTGTCATTGCCCGTCCGCAGCGGGTATTTTCACTCATCCATTCTCATCGGGTTGTGGTCATTTTAGTGATTTTTTTCGGGTCTGAATTGAATTGTAGAAATGGGCCAATAGTTATATAACTGTCCCAATTTATGATCTTAAGTAGATTCAATTTACCAATGTGCCATCTTTAGCTATATCAGTACACCAATTACCGATCTGCAGTTATATCAGTACACCAATTACCGATCTGCAGTTATATCAGTACACCAATTACCGATCTGCAGTTATATCAGTACACCAATTACCGATCTGCAGTTATATCAGTACACCAATTACCGATCTGCAGTTATATCAGTACACCAGTTACCGATCTGCAGTTATAGCAATATACCAATTTACAAACATTCCATTATGTCAGCACACCAATTTACAATGATCTCCTGACTTCCTTAAACAAACTTGCAGCTCCATTGTTCTTAATGTTGTGTTAATGTTTGCAAAACATCCAATTAACGGCCCTTTAACATGCGGATAAGCGGCATGTGACGCTTTTTTTGGAGCATATGAAAAGGCCTATTCTGACATGACGTAGGGCTGTTTATAGAAAAGCAAGAGGAAGAAACAGTTCAGGAAATGTGCCGGGATGCTTTGTCCGGGTGAGGACTATAGGATGAAAAAAACATTAATTAGGGAACAATTATCTTTATCCAACATGTACAGGGCCTCTGGTCTCTTTGGGTCAAGTTGAGATCCCAGGGGTTTCTCATATCGGCTGGGGCAAAAGCCAAAACTCTGGATTGTCAAAGTCCTGGAATCTGGTCCTTGGTCAAAGTCCTAGAACTTGATCCACTTTAAAGTGGACCAAAACCCAACACATCGATACCCTCCCCCCGGGAGGGAATCCAAATTTAGGATGCCCCACTGTGTGAAACCCCCCAGGTCGCCCTGTACTCTTACCTTGCTCTCCGGTCCAACGGCAAATGCGCAAGCCGCGGCCGCATCCCAGCTATCCCTGCGTACCCGGCCAGGCATTTGTGAATCGGAGTTGCTGGCCTTAGGCGGCGTGACGTCTGTGGCTCCAAGCGCACTGATTGGACGAGTGCCTGCGCATGCACCGTGGGACCGGGAAGAGACGAGTTAGATTGGGTGATCTGGGGGGTCTCACAAAGTGGGGCATCCTAAATTTGGATGCCCCGGGGGGGAGGGAATCCATGTTTTGGGTTTTGGTCCACTTTAAAGTGGATCAAATTCCAGGACTTTGTCCAAGGACCAAATTCCAGGACCCCCCAATAGTGGTGCCTCAGGGGAAAGGACCAAAACCCAGGATAGTCAAAATCCTGGGTTTTGGTCCTTGCCCCCAGGTCGCTGAAATCAACTCACATCTTCTTGGTCCTACGACACATGCACGGTCACTCGCCCATCATCGCGCATTGTCTAGGCCTTCATCTTCATTTGATGGCCGCATCCCCTGCTACTCTCTAACAGGGAGCTTGCCCGTGTCGGCCATTCACAAATGCCTGGCAAGAGCAGATGCATCGCTAGAAGGATGGCGAGGATGCGGCCGGGCTCACACATGCTCTGTTGGGCTGGGAAACAAGGTAAGTGTATGAGGTACTTGGGGGGTTTCATACTGTGGAGCATCCCGATTTTGGATGCCCCGAGGGGAGGGAATCGATCGGCCTGGGAATATATAAGATTCCCGGGCCGATCGCCGTGGGTTTTGGTCCACTTTAAGCCATACCAATAGTGACCAATAGTGGCCATGAGCACTAAAAATGCCTAGGCAGCATGAACCTTGAAGTGGAACAAAATTGGCGTTAATAAGATGCTAGATCCGGTTAAAGCGGACCAACAGTCAAAAATGATTTAAACCAGACCAACACAACAAACTGCTGCTGCACATAAAAAATAATTTACCCTTTTCTAACTCCTGCTTGGGTCAATTTTAAAGTGGACCAACACCCAGGATTTTCACTATCCTGGGTTTTGGTCCACTTCCGAGGGGGCACCCCAATCCGCTGCGTGAAACCCCCAGATCGCCCTAAAAATTCACGCCACCCCGCTCCTACGCGAGCGCTCGTCCAATCAGAGCGCTCAGAGCCGCTGTGGTATGTACGGACAAGCGACGGACAACCACAGCGGCTCTGAGCGCGCTGGAGGCCGCATCTTGCGCTTCCCTCTAACAGGGAGCGCGCCCGCCATTCACAAACAGCCGACGTGGGAGCGCGCCCTGCTAGAAGGAAGCGCAAGATGTGGCCGCGGCTCGCGCATGCGCCATTGGAACGGGGATAAGGTAAAGTTTCTGGGCGTCCTGCGGGGTTTCACACAGCGCGGCATCCTGATTTCGGATGCCCCGCGGGGAGGGATCTGATCAGTCTGGGAATCTTATAGATGCCCGGGCTGATCCCCCCTGGGTGTTGGTCCACTTTAAAAACAAGTTGGCAGTTCATACAACAGGAAGTGCTGTTGGGCATTGTCAGTTATGTCAGTTAGATCCAGGCAGCAGCATGGCTGAGATGCCGGGAGAGGAAGCTCCAAAATATCTGCTACCTCTCTTTTCAAACTGTGCCCGGCTGTTGGTACAGTTTAAATACCCCCCCCCCCGGGGAATCCCAATTTGAGATGCCCCCCACTTCCCAGCAGTCACCCAATATATCTACCACACCAGAGAAAAGAAGGCATACGCATGACCAGCTGCGGCATCTCTTGCACTCTTCTAGGTTTGTACATGGCTGTGACTGAATGGCTGGGGTGATGGGCACATTATAGCAGAGCCATGTCTGTGCTGTGTGAAGCCAGCCTGGCTGATTCATTAATAGCACCCGCTATCGGCAGATGAGCGTCTGTACAGTGGCGCTTAGATTGGCCGCTAGTAGACGCTGTGATCAGCTATCGGGCCCTGTAACAGAGCGCCTAAGCCGCTGTAGTAACCTGGTCGGCATTGATGAATGTGATGTATGTTGGGCGCTCTAACACCAGTACAGCGCTGCAGGGAGCAAAAGGTAGCGCCAGCTCATTGCGACCGACTCTCAGCGACTCACACCATATTCAACAAAAAAAAAAGACTCACACAGCGTCGGCGCTCTGGATCTGGTCGCTATAGCATAGAGCACCAGGCACTGTGTGATTAAAGTCTGTTTTTGAACACATATCCACCAGTAACAAAGCGAAAACTCATGAAATGACGTTGTAACACTGTGACATTAACACTTTAATGCCAGACCTGTAATAACAATTCTGCATAAAAATATAAAAAGTTTTCCAAAAACTTTTTCTAGGCCAGGAGAGGTCACACAATTATTTGAGAGAGAAAAAAAACTAATAAAAACACAAAACACAAAAACCCTGTTGAAACAGAAGAAAAAGGAACGTCCATTGAAATGTATGGGAGAGCGACAGGTAACGACAGGTCTTACCTGGCGCTCTGGAAGCTATACGCTGAGCCGCCTGTGATGATGAATCGTACGCTACATGGCGCTGTTAGAGTCGCTCACCAGAATCGCTTTCATAAATGTGGTTTTGCGTACAGCGCCCCGCATTCACCAGACGCTACCTGCTGCTATGAGGCGCTACCTGGCGCTATTCCTTGATGAAAAAAACCCATAGTATGTATATCGGGTGATCGGCGAGGTTTCACACAGTGAGGCATCCCAAATGAAGATGCCACAGGGTTGCCGACTAAAACCTGGGATAGTGAAAAATGCATGGCTTAAAGTGGACCAACACCCAGGGGGGATCGGCCCGGGAATCTATAAGATCCCAATTTTGGATGCCCCGCGGGGTGAGACCCCCAGGACGCCCAAAAACCTTACCTTATCCCTGTTCCAACGGCGCATGCGCAGGCCGCAGCCGCATCTCGCGCTTCCCTCTAGCAGGGCGGCCGTTTGTGAATGGCCGGCGCGGGCACGCTCCCTGTTAGAAGGAAGCGCGAGACGCGGCCTCCAGCGTGCTCAGAGCCGCTGTGGTTGTCCATCGCTTGTCCGTACATACCACAGCGGCTATGAGCGCTCTGATTGGACGAGCGCTCGCGTAGGAGCGGGGTGAGGTGAGTTATTTAGGGCGATCTGGGGGGTTTCACGCAGCGGGGTGCCCCGCAGAAGGAGACCAAAACCCAGGATAGTGAAAATCCGGGGTGTTGGTCCACTTTAAAGCCTAATGCACAGGCTTCACCTGCAATTTACCCCTATCAGGCTTCCTGTTATGAGGGATGCACAGTTTCTCGTGTCATGACTCTCATCATCCTCCAGCAAGATGATAATAATAATTTGTAGTTGCATAATTTGCATTACATCTTACTGTTTTATTAATGTTTCCATCATCATTGTATCATATTATGATTATGTGGTTAAAGAAACAGAAAAAAAAAAGTGAAGGGGGCACCCGGATTTGAACCAGGGACCTCTCGATCTGCAGTCGAATGCTCTACCACTGAGCTATACCCCCAGCTGCTGCTGCTGCCGGGAAAGTGAGCTACTTCTGTGTACGAGCAATGCCGTGCAGCACCGGATGTGTAGAGGAGAGCTGCAGGATTTTTATGGTGAAAGAAGAGATGTTATCACCAGCTGCTGAAAGTAAATCTGTGCTGCTGCTTATAAAGAGAATAAAGACGGGCCAAACCAAATTGGCAAGGGTCATAAGAAAGGGGCACAACTCCACAAATACCAAAAAATAATAACATTTTATTAAATGTTACACTATAGCAAAAATAAAAACACATATGCAACACAAAGACACTGTTAAAATCAATTCATCCACTATTCCTGTGATGCTAAAATACTTAGCAATCCATATTATAGAAGACCACAAGGTATCAAAAAGTACAAATAGAAATCAGTATTAAATAGCTCCACAAATAGCCCAAGGGAAAAAATAATATATATATTATTTATTTTTGCTATAGTGTAACATTTAATAAAATATTATTATTTTATGGTATTTGTGGAGTTGTGCCCCTTACTTATGACCCTTGTCAATTTGGTTTGGCCCATCTTTATTCTCTTTATAAGCAGCAGCAGCACAGATTTACTTTCAGCAGCTGGTGATATTATCCATATTATAGAAGACCACAAGGTATCAAAAAGTACAAATAGAAATCAGTATTAAATAGCTCCACAAATAGCCCAAGAAAAAAAAAAATATATATATATATATATATATATATATATATATAATTTTTTTTTCCCTTGGGCTATTTGTGGAGCTATTTAATACTGATTTCTATTTGTACTTTTTGATACCTTGTGGTCTTCTATGCAAATACTTAAAGAAAAAGACCGCACCAACGTTCTATCTAATCAAATAGTGTGCAACACGGGGGTTTGGCATGGCACAACGCCCAAATTTTGCAACAGAAGGGGGGGGCACCAATCCCCCCAAAGCCAAACCCCGAAACAAAGTTCTGTGGCACCACTATATATGTAGAAAAAATATATATAATGCCTTTATTAAACAAATATATATACACAATATACAAAGAGACAACTTATTTAAAACACAATTAAAATACACAAATGACCATTACATCCAGAGGAGGGGGGGGAAGGGAGGGGAAAACAACAGCACAAGAATGTAAATAGCGCTGCTGTGCCTATAACACAGGTCTCTAATCAATAGATCAATAATATACAAGCTCTGGTCTGTACGGCTGGTTAATAAATACATAAAATACAATTATACATACAAAAAATAAATAAACTAGAATATATACTAATATCCACATACACTAAACATGTGGTCGAAGGTAAGTAGCCAAGGTCGGGACGGGCAGAGATGGTTCAGAGTCGAGGATAGGCAAAGGTCGGTACACGGGTGAGCAATACAGGAAAGAACTGACGTTCAGTAACCATAGGAAGATCAAGATCCGGCACTAGAAGAAAGGAAGTGCCCCTTTAAATAGGGGAAGTGGAATGAGCGGCCACCAATCAAAGGTGAACTGGCCCTTTAAATTTTAAAAAAAACGGCGCGCGCGCCCCCTAGTGGACGGGGACGTGCGCGCACCAGGGAGGAGACAGAGTGAGGTGGAGGACGGCCGAGAGCAGTCGGTGCGCGGCCAACCGCCGTGCTGGAAGCCCGGGACCCGCCGCCCAAAGCCCGTAAGGAGGGAGAGCGGGGAGCGCCGCGAGATGGGTGCGCGGCACTCATCCTAATAGTACCCCCCCCCTTGGGTCTCCCCCTCTTCTTGGGACCAAGAAAATCCGAGATGAGACTGGTCCAGAATATTCTCCTCGGGTTCCCAAGATCTTTCCTCTGGGCCACAGCCTTCCCAGTCAACCAAAAAATATCTTTTGCCTCTGGAGACCTTAGAGGCCAGGATCTCTCTCACCATGAAAACGTCCGCGGTACCAGAAATTGGAGCGGGCACCAAGATCCTCGGAGAAAAACGATTGCAAATCACTTGCTTCAAAAGAGAGACGTGGAAGGAGTTGGGGATACGAAGAGATGCTGGAAGGTGAAGCTTATAGCAAACCGAATTGATCTGTTGCTTGATCTTATAAGGGCTCAGGTAGCGAGGACCCAGTTTGTAGCTGGGAATTCGGAAGCAGATGTATTTCGCCGAAAGCCACCCCTTATCTCCAGGAGAGTAAATGGGAGGAACTCTTCTCTTTTTATCAGCACTAATTTTCATACGAGCGGAAGCTTGAAAAAGAGCACGTTTTTTGCCAGATAGTGGAAAAATCCTGTGTGAGTTCTTCCACGGCGGGAACTTCAGAAGACGTGGACAAGGGCAGTGGCGGAAGAGGAGGACGACCGTACACCACAAAGAACGGGGATTTTCTCGTAGATTCAGAAAGTTATATGAGAATTCTGCCCAGGGTAGAAGGTCGACCCAGTCATCTTGACGCGCAGAGAACTTGATTAACTCTTTCCACTTGAACGTTAGACTGGGGATGATAAGCAGAGGAAAAATCCAACTTAATTTTTAGTTGTTTACAAAGAGCCCTCCAGAACTTAGAACGAATTGTACTCCCCTGTCAGACACGATGTGTGTAGGCAGCCCATGAAGACGAAAGATATGCACAAGGAAGTGTTTTGCCAGCTGAGGAGCCGAAGGAAGGCCAGGCAAAGGCGTAAAATGTGCCATCTTAGAAAACCTATCCACTACTACCCAAATAACGGTGTTACCAAGCGAAGAAAGAAGGTCAGAAATAAAGTCCATAGCAATGTGAGACCAAGGAGTATTTGGAATAGGTAGGGGAAGAAGTAAGCCTGCAGGTCTTTGGCGAGGAGTCTTGTCACATGTACAGATGGCACAAGCCTGAATGAATTCCGTCACGTCCTTCTCTAGAGAGGGCCACCAATAATATCTGGAAATGAGAGAACAAGATTTTCTGACACCAGCATGGCCGGCTACATGGGAAGAATGTCCCCATTTTAATATTCTGCAACGTTGGCGAGGAGGCACGTAGGTCTTTCCGGGTGGTGCCTGTACCAAAGAAGCGGGAGCAGAGTGGACAAGGCACTCAGGAGAGATTCTGTGGGGTGGATTCGGACCCGGAGACGTCTGAAGAGTGAGAAAGGGCGTCCGCCCTGCTGTTCATGGCAGCTGGACGGAAGTGGATTTGAAAGTTGAAACGGGCGAAAAATAACGACCATCGGGCTTGTCGAGGGTTTAATCGCTGGGCAGTTTCTAAGTAAGACAGATTTTTGTGGTCGGTAAAGATGGAAACAAGATGGACTGAACCTTCCAAAAGATGTCTCCACTCCTCCAATGCTAACTTGATGGCGAGTAATTCCCGATCTCCAATGGATTAACTCCTCTCTGCCGGAGAAAACTTTTTTGAGAAGAAACCGCAGGTGAGAGTCCTGCCAGTAGCGGATTTTTGAGTAAGCACGGCTCCAGCTCCAATGGAGGAGGCATCACCCTCAAGGAAAAAAAGGTCTAGTTGGATCCGGTCTTGAAAGTACCGGAGCAGAAGAGAAGGCATTTTTAAGAGTATTAAAGGCCTCTTCAGCCTGAGGAGGCCATGACTTAGAATTGACGTTCTTCGTGAGAGCCACAATAGGTGCAACCAAAGTCGAAAAGTGGGGAATGAACTGGCGATAATAATTAGCGAAGCCCAAAAAACGTTGGATAGCCCGTAGGCCAGAAGAGCGTGGCCAATTCAACACTGCCTTTAACTTGCTGGGGTCCATCTGGAGACCTCGACCAGAAACAATGTACCCAAGAAATGGTAGAGTGGTATGGTCAAATATGCACTTCTCCAACTTGGCGTATAAGCGATGTAGGCGGAGGCGAGACAGGACTTGCCGGACGTGGTGGTGATGTTCTTCAGGATTAGAAGAGAAGATGAGTATATCGTCCAGATGCACTACCATACAGGAGTAAAGCAAGTCGCGGAATATGTCGTTCACGTATTCCTGGAACACGGTGGGTGCATTGCAAAGTCCAAAGGGCATCACTAAGTATTCAAAGTGGCCATCGCGGGTGTTAAAGGCTGTCTTCCACTCATCACACTTACGTATACATATCAGATTATAGGCCCCTCTCAGGTTGAGTTTAGTGAAGATCTTGGCACCACGAAGTCGATCAAATAATTCAGAGATCAAAGGTAAAGGGTACCGATTTTTGATGGTAATCTTGTTGAGGCCACGATAGTCAATGCAGGGGCGAAGAGAGCCATCTTTCTTGGTCACAAAAAAGAACCCTGCGCCTGCTGGAGACTTCCGTATGAAGCCCCTTTGGAGATTTTCCTCTATGTACTCTGACATTGCCTGCGTCTCTGGAGCCGAGAGGGGATAGATTCTGCCACGAGGTGGAGTGGTACCTGGCAGGAGGTCAATAGGGCAGTCATAGGGGCGATGAGGCGGAAGTACCTCTGCTTGCTTTTTGCAGAACACATCAGAGAAGGCCTGATAGATCGCAGGCAGGCCGGGAAGTGGAGCAGAAGCAGTAACAGGTCTGACAGGAACGGACTTCAAACACTTCTGGAAGCAGGTTGCACCCCAACTCTTGATTTCGCCGGTACTCTAAGCAAGAGTGGGATCATGACGTTGAAGCCAGGGTAGGCCGAGAAGAATCTGAGAGGTACAATGAGGGAGCACGTAGAGCTCAATGTTCTCTTGGTGAAAAAGTACAATCTTTAAAAGGAGGGGTACTGTGCGATAACGCACGGTGCAATCAAGCCTATCACCCTTGACCGAAGTGATAAATAGGGCCTTTGCGAGGCGGTTCACAGAGTTTTATATTTATTAACCAAGGAGGCCTCGATAAAATTTCCTGCAGAGCCAGAATCCAAAAAGGCAGACAAGTTCAAGGAGATGGTAGCTGCGACAGTAAGTTGCACAGGAACCGTAAGCCGTGGAGAGGTAGCATACACACCTAGGGACGCCTCCCCTACATTCACTAGGTACGCCCGTTTCCCTGTTGTGGCGGGCGAATAGGACAATCTTTCAGGAAGTGCTCTGAGCCAGCACAATACAGGCAGAGATTCTCATTCCTCCTGCGAGTTCTCTCCTGCTGGATTAAGCGAGATCGGTCCACCTGCATGGCCTCCTCGCTGGACGGAGCAGGTGTGGACAAAGGATGTTGAAACACAGGAGCCAAACGGGATGCCCTCCTAGGGCGCTGAAAGTCTCTTTCCAGGCGGAATTCCTCCCGTCTCTCAGAAAAACGTACATCGATGCATGTGGCCAAATGAATGAGATCAGACAAAGATGTAGGCAAATCACGTGCAGCTAGAGCATCTTTAATATTGCTAGACAGTCCTTTCCTGAAGGAGGCACATAAGGCCTCATTATTCCAAGACAATTCAGATGCCAGGGTACGGAACTGAATGGCGTATTCACCAACGGACAGGTTGCCCTGGACCAAATTCAAAAGGACCGTTTCTGCAGACGAGGCCCGGGCTGGTTCCTCGAAGACCTGGCGGAACTCGGAGACAAAGGCGAGTACGCTGGAAGTAACTGGATCCTCGCAATCCCATAATGGGGTAGCCCAGGCCAGCGCCATTCCTGAGAGCAGACTAATAACAAAGGCCACCTTAGCACGTTCAGTGGGGAATTGGTCCGCCAACATTTCCAAATGCATAGAACACTGGGTAAGGAAGCCTCGGCATAACTTGGCATCCCCGTCAAACTTAGCTGGCAAGGAGAGATGGATTCTAGAGGCTGATGCTACTGGAGGCTGTGGCGGCGACACTGGAGCAGATGGTGGCAACTGCTGCTGCTGAATCGATAAGAGCTGCTGAACCATGTCTGAGAGCTGGTTAATTTGGGGAGACTGCATAGCCACTATAGTAGGTAGTTCAGTGACATCAGGCAGTGGCACCTCAGCAGGATCCATGGCCGGATCTTACTGTCATGGGCAGGATGTGTTGGCACAGATGTGGATCCGCTTTGGCGGTGTACTGATAGCTAGTGCCGTGTCAGGGAAGCGGAGTCTAAGAGGCCGCCGGTATTCACCAGAGCCCGGCGCAAGGCAGGTTGGACTTGTAGCGGCGAGTGACCCCCAGGTCGCTACCCCCCAACAGCGGCTCAGACACACAGTCAGCCGAGGTAATGCGTGGTACCGCAGGCAAAAGGCGAAGTCAAGTTCAAGCGGAGGTCAGGGCTGGCAGCACAATCACGAGGTCAAAGGAAGTAGCCAAGGTCGGGACGGGCAGAGAAGGTTCAGAGTCAAGGTCGGTACACGGGTGAGCAATACAGGAAACAACTGACGTTCAGTAACCATAGGAAGACCAAGATCCGGCACTAGAAGGAAGGAAGTGCCCCTTTAAATAGGGGAAGTGGAATGGTCGGCCACCAATCAAAGGTGAACTGGCCCCTTAAATTTTAAAAAACCGGGGACGTGCACGCACCAGGGAGGAGACAGAGCGAGGCGGAGGATGGCCGAGAGCAGTCGGCGCGCGGCCAACTGCCGCGCCGGAAGCTGGGGACCCGCCGCCCGAAGCCAGTAAGGAGGGAGAGCGGGGAAAGCCGCGAGATGGGTGTGCGGCGCTTGGCCTAACAGGCGCCCTGTGTGACCGCACTCACCTCCATGGCCCCTTGCTTTTCCTACAGAGGTAATGATCCCTGTACCAAGTTATATCAATCTATGCCCCCAACCCCCAGGAAAAAGGCAAGAAGACCCCCAGGCCCCATACATGACCGGTGAAGTGTGCAATATGATACATGTGACATAGTAGAATGCTGCCTGCTTTAGAGGGTATTTCCTGGGGCTGTGCCAGGGAAGATCCTGGTCCCCAGGATTCTAGAATGCACCTAACTGACACATCCAAGAGACTGGGCAGGGGACCAGCGAACACTTGCACTTTTCAGCACCATTTGCCCACTATTTCAGGTGTGGCTGCCACATGTGTGCAGTTGTTTCCAATCCCTGCCTGCCACCACCTCTCCTGCCCATCCACTTTCCAAAGCAGCCAGAAGTGTAGGATCAATAAGGGGTTGGGGGTCCCCCCTCTCCAGCAATACCAGCCCGGGAACCAGCAATGAGGGCTGGTAGATGGGCAGGCTGATTCATTACTAACGCCAGGTAGCGACAGATGAGCGCCTGTAGCTGCATTTTCAGAGCGACCGCTAGTAGTCGCTGTGCTCGCCGGTGGGTCGCTAGTTCAGAGCTGTGCAGCAATGATGAATACATTGTGAGGAGTCGCTATATGAGCAATACAGAGCTGTATGGGAGCGACTGGTTAGTGCGACCAACTCACAACACATTCATCAAAAAAATAGCCTCACACACCTCTGGCGCTCAAAAATGCTTCGCTGTAGCCCAGAGCGCCGGACGCTGTGTGATTAAAGTCTGTTTTTTAACATGTATCCACCAGTAACAAAGCGAAAACATATGGAATTACATTGTAATAACATTGTGACATGAACACATTAATGCCAGACCTGTAATATCAATTCTGCATAAATTAATAAAAAATGAAAAAAAGTTTTCAAAAATGGCTTTTTCTAGGCCAGGAGAGGTCACAACATTATTTGAGATTAAAAAAAAAATTGATAAAAAAAACCTGTTTAAAGAGAAATAAAAGAACATCCATAGAAATGTATGGGAGAGCGACAGGTAGCGAGAGGAAACACCTGGCGCTGTGCAAGGTTGACCGCCGGCGCTGTTCGCTGAGGCTAGGATAATGATGAATCGGACGCTACATGGCGCTATCCCAGTCGCTCAACAGATTCGGCTTGATAAATGTGTAATTGCGTGCCGTGTCCGGCGTTCACCTGTCGCTACCTGTCATTTACAAGGCGCTACCTGACGCTATCCCTTCATAAATAAGGGCCAATATTTCACAAATACTGCAGGGATAAGCATTACATTTACCAAAGACAAAATACAGCTAGAACCTCAAGGGGTGGACCAAGCTCCTAATACACTTTATAATTATAGCCACTAAACAATATATATGAGGCCGATTCATTAATAGCGCCAGGTAGCGCCAGATGAGCGACTGTAGCGTGATTTTTTCAGCGCCAGCTAGTATTCGCTGTGCTTGGCCAGCGTTAGCTTGATGACAGCGACTCAGTCGGTGTGCGGTAATGTTGAATACGGGCTGGCGGGGTCGCTATTTCACAGGTTCAGCGTTGTATGTGAGCGCCTGACAACGAATGGCCAGAGCGAACGGCTTGCTGCAGATTCATTAACAAATCACGCTCCGAATTTGCTGTCGCTGTCCATTCCTTGTTTAAACCCCAGAGCGCTGGCGGCGATGTGTATTAACTAGTTTTTAACCCCTAAACAACCATATTTTTTGATTGTAACATTATACATGTTTTTAGAATCATTTTGTAATATGAATACATTAATCTCAGACCTGTTAGATCAATTCTGTACCAATTTTTAAAATAAATTTTTTTTTTTACTTAAAAATAAATCATAACATTGCAGAAGTGGTCTCCGAATTTTTGACATTAAAAAAAAAAAAAAAAAATTAATACCAATTAATTATGAATAATTATAGATTGCTCCATTGAAATGCATTGGACATCGCCAGGGAGCGACAGCTCATACCTGGCGCTGTGAGGGAATTTGCAGCGGCGCTGTTCGGTCCAGGCGGCTTCATGATGAATGCCGCGCTAGCCGTCGCTCTCGCCGGCGCTAGCCTCATTTTGCTTGATAAATGCGTCATTGTGACCGCCGCCGGGCGTACTTGAGTCGGTAGTCGCCGTTAGCTGCCGCTACCTGGCGCTCGTCAGACACTACCTGGCGCTATCGCTTGATGAATAAGGGCCTAAGCTGCTGCTGGGGTCACCCTAACTCTCCTTTTTTCGGAGCCTGGAAACATAATATTGGAAACAGAACTGGTAAACCTAAAACCTGGAAATATTGAAAAATAATTTCAAGCATTTCTTGTGGTTCTGTGTACATAGAGACGATGTTAAAACCACTGAGGGCCTTATTCATGAAGGGATAGCGCCAGGTAGCGCCTTGTAAACCACAGGTAGCGTCAGGTAGCGACAGGTGAACGGCGGACACGGCACGCAATTACACATTTATCAAGCAGATTCTGTTGAGCAACTGGGATAGCGCCATGTAGCGTCCGATTCATCATTATCCCAGCCTCAGCGAACAGCGCCGGCGTTCAGCCTTGCAGAGCACCACGTCTTACCTCTCGCTACCTGTCGCTCTCCCATACATTTCAATGGACGTTCGTTTACTTCTCTTTAAACAAGGGTTTTTTTTATTATTATTATTTTTATTTTATTCTCAAATAATGTTGTGACCTCTCCTGGCCTAGAAAAAGTCATTTTTGAAAGCTTTTTTTATTTTTTATTTATTTATGCAGAATTGACATGACAGGTCTGGCATTAATGTATATATGTCACAATGTTATTTACAATGTAATTCCATATGTTTTCGCTTTGTTACTGGTGGATACATGTTCAAAAACAGCCTTTAATCACACAGCGTCTGGCGCTCTGTGTTACAGCGAAGCATTTTTGAGCGCCAGAGGTGTGTGAGGCTGTTTTCTTGATGAATATGTTGTGAGTTGGTCGCACTGACCAGTCACCACCATTCGCTCCCATACAGCGCTGTACTGCTCATATAGCGACTCCCCATAATGTATTCATCAATGCTGCACAGCGACTGAGGCGCTCTGAACTAGCGAACCACAGCCGAGCACAGCGACTACTAGCAGTCTCTCTGAAAATAGGCTCTACAGACGCTTATCTGTCGCTACCTGCCGCTAGTAATGAATCAGCCTGCCCGTCTCTGTAGCAATAGCCTTCCTATCATCTCTCTCTCCCCACTGGGTTATAGGCCTAATGTATATTGGGGGGTGGGGCGGAATAGTGGAAGGAATAGGAAGGAGGAAAATTTAAAAAAATTAAAAAATTGTGTTGATATATATTTAGCTAAAATTGTCCTATTAGGTCACTTATAAGAAGGGAAGAGAATGTTTATATAGTGACTTACCCATACATAATTAGACGTATTCCCATAATGATGTTTCTCATATCTTGATCTTGGAGCTTATGATAAGAAATGATAAGAAATGATTATCGAGCTACGGGCAGGCTGATTCATTACTAGCGCCAGGTACTGACAGATGAGCGTCTGTAGCGAGGCTTTGAGAGCGACCGCTAGTAGTCGCTGTGCTCGGCCATGGTTTGCTGTTTCAGAGCGTCTAAGTCACTGGCCGGTATTGATGAATATGATGTGTGAGTCGCTCTAAAACCAGTACAGTGCTGTATGGGAGCGAACAGTAGCGCCAGCTCAGTGTGACCGACTCACACCATATTCATCAAAAAAATATGCGCTCAAAATCCGGTCGTTGTAGCCCAGAGCGCCAGACGCTGTTTGATTAAAATCTGTTTTTGAACACATATCCAAAAATTAAAACCTTGTTTAAAGAGAAGAAAAGTAACGTCCATTGAAATGTATGGGAGAGCGACAGGTAGCGACAGGTAATACCAGGTGCTCTGGAAGCTAGAGCGCTGGCAGTATACAGCGAGCTGTCTGTGATGATGAATCAGTCGCTACTTGTCGCTGTTAGAGTTGCTCACCAGATTAGCTTTGATAAATGTGGTATTGCTTACAGCGCCCTGCCGTTCATCGTTACCTGTCGCAGCCAGTTGTTACCTGGCGCTATGGCTTGATGAATAAACCCCTAAGTCAAGATCAACACTGAATGGGGAAAAAAAAGGACCTTCATCGCCGCTCACTCTGGGCTTTGCGGCTCACTCTCACTGCAGGGAGGGTCCTTTTATACCGGTGCAGTGAGCTGATGTCAGGGGGACGGCCCCTCCCTGCGATGGGAGGGGCAAATCACCAGGGACATTCAGCCTCCATGGGGTGAAGCGTTTAGGGTTCCCAGCCTATTGAACATGGGAAGGATGCACACCAAACTATAAGTAATAGATTGCAAGTAAAAAAAGTGTATTTACACATTATAACATATGCAGTAATAAATGACCATCAATTTCCAAGAACAAAAAAGGATCCATAGAAACCAGCTCCAGTCTGGTAACAGTTATGCATAACCTCAGGATTGAAGTGCACCTTCTGAAACAGGAATAAAGTATGTATGAATCTATAATAATGACTAATAATGAAGTCCAGTTAACACAGTAATTCGCCATGTGACTATGACTACAGGTGTCACTTAAAGGAGCAGTATCGCAAATTTTTCTTGGTGACTTATATTTAAATGGTACTTTGAATGTAGGTAAGTGTTGGAGTAAGAATTACAAATTTAGAAAAAAATGATGTGTGTGTTGAGCAGCTGGAGACTAATAGCTCATGTTTATGTCTTGTCAGTGTCGGAGCCCGACACTCTGGCCTGTTCCATGCTGAGGAGAGGGGGGAAACAATGTATCAAAGTATCAGCTGTTCAGTGCTGGCAGCCGTCCAGCATAAGATAACAACATTGCAACATTTCCTGGCCAGAACTTATATATCTAAAACAGAGAGAAAAGCTCTAGAAGCCATTTAGCTGATTTTGACAGTTTTCCCTTCATGTTGGCTCTGCTGCAGAATCTTTCAGTTTACCATTTTCTCTTTCATATTCTTATTTTTCATTTTTCCATATGATCTTTCTTTCAGCTTTGTGTGTTTTGAGCAAAGCCCAACCCAGGATTTTCACTATCTGCCCCTAGGGGCATCCCGACTTGGGATGCCCTGATATGTGAAATCCCCAAGTTCGCCTGTGAAAACGTACCTTTCCCTGTCCCACAGCGCATGCGCGGGCTCTCATCCAATCAGCGCTGTTTGCACGCAGATGGGGCGCCTGAGCAGTAACCTTCCTGGCCGCCCGGCCTGTCTAAATGACAGAAAAATGGGGGGATCTGTGGTTATCCAGGGGTCGTTTCACACAGTGGGGCATCCTGATTTAGAATGCCCAAGGGGCAAGATCAATGGCCGGGTCTTATAGACTTCAGGGTCGGCCACTCAGGGTTTTGTTCCACTTTAATACCTTTAGATTTTCCTGCACAGTCCCGCTAGTCCCTCTAGCAGGGTGCGCACACGCTCCGTCCGTTTGTGAATGGCCGGCGGGCGCGTGCCCTGTAAGATGGACGCGCGAGAGGCGACGGCGGTGGCTTATCCGTCGCTTGTCCGTCGCCGATAAGGTAAGATTTTAGGGGCTTTCTGGGGGGTTTCACACAGCGGGGCACCCCCGATCGGGGTGCCCCGCGGAAGTAGACCAACACCCAGGATAGTGAAAATTCTGGGTGTTGGTCCACTTTAAGGCATTGAGGAAAGGACACCTTTATGTTCTTTATAAGGTGTGCTATAACCTATTTCTTATACATGGAATATCCCTTCCCATTGTGCAATTATCTGATGTACCACCCCTGTCAACTCTAATCCCGACCTCCCCAGGAGGGTAGATGTCCTATACTGGCCCATCAATGCAAGCTCTTCCACCAGCAATGCAGTCATGATGCGCCAATATTGCAGCTTTTAGACGTGGCCACCTGGCGCATACTTTTGGAAAAGCAGCTTTTCTGCAGTACGTCATGCCCTACCACGTTAACCCCCACTGGCCTTGAGTACAACCAGAGGGGTAGCTTAAAGTGGATCAATAACCCCAGATCTTAAAGACTCTAGGGCCGGCTGACTAGGTGCCCCTGTGGCATGCCCCACTGTGTGAGCCCACCTCCAGATCTCCCGTGGAAGAGCCTTACCTTTCCCCAGGCCCTCGCCGTGATCGCTGGCTGCAGCCCCATCCCTGGGGACTAGTAACCCAAGATGCAGGATGTAGGATGACTAGGTGCCCCAGGGCATGCCTCACTGTGTGAGCCCCCCTCCAGATCATCCAGGAGAGCATTACCTTTCCCCGGGCCCTTCCCACGACCGCTGGCCGTCGCCCCATCCCTGGCATCGCTGTTGCTGTAGGTATTCCCACGCCCAGCCATTCAGATAAGCTGGATGTGTGGGAGTGCACACTCCACAGGGGAGCTGGGGATGCACGTACCACCACTACCTATGCTGATGCACGACATAAAGCAGTGATTGGATAAGTGCTCGAGCATGCACAATAGGTCTGGGGAAAGGTGAGTGAACTGAGGGGCCTGGGGGTTTCACAAAGCAGAGAATCATGAATTGGGTGCCCCGGGGGCAAGGGCCAAAAACCAGGAGTTTTTGTCTACTATACTGGGTTATGGTCTGTCTCCCTGGGGTACTCTGGTCTAGGGTACCCCACTGTGTGAAACCCCCAGGTGGCTGAGTCCAGTTACCTCTCCTCAGGTCCACGCTGCAGCTAGAGCAGCCACTTGGAATCATAGCCGCACTTGCGAGTGGCGCCGCCCTCACTAGGCTCCTGCCAGCTGTGCGCGGTCCGCAGAGCCATTCAAGCTGCTCCGTGCCCAGCCGAGCAGGGAAGCTAGTGATGCCGGCGTCGGTCACGCATGCGCCATGGGCTCAGGGGAAAGATGAGTTTACTGCGTGCTCTGGGGGTTTCATATATCCCAGTTCGGGATGCCCCTGTGGGAGGGAGTAAGCCTGCCCTGGAGTCTCATAGACTTTAAAGTAGCACTATCGCGAAATTGTGTAATATTAAAAATCCATATAAACACTTTAGCTAATGAGAGGAGGGGTCACTTATACACCCGAACTGAATAAAACTCCAGCAAAGCTTGTGGTTTTCTTCCCCTGGTAGGAATAAAATCCTGGGGTTAAAGGTTTAGTCTATAAGGGGTGACAGAGTCTGTCACCCGAGATGTCCTCTTCCTTTCATTAAAATAAAAAAAAACAAACCTGGCTGGATATTTCTTGATGCCGGGTGTATAAGTCACCCCTCCTCCCTCCATCCAGCATATTTATATGGATTTTTATTCTTGGGCCACTTTTTCGCGATAGTGCTCCTTTAAATACCACCAGAGGGGAATAGTACCACTGGTTGAGAACTCCAGTGATGCATTTTGAAGATAATGCCAATGTCATTGCCCAGGAAGGGTGTTTTTTTTTTATGAGAGTCTAGTGAAATGTAATTTTTAGATACATTAAGGAATTTGGTGTCTTTGACGTGCTATAAGATGATTGACCGGCTTCCAAAAACAAGGCCATGCTGAAAATCTAATAAGATGAATAGCGGCCAAGGTGAGAGGAGATGGGACCGAGGAGAGACATGTGTGTGTCTCAGAAATACAAACATCTAATTGCTACAGAGTGTTGGAGAAGTGTGTCAAGGTGACGGAGATCTGTTTTCACGCCTCGCTCTGCCACCTCTACAGCAGGGTGCAGGAGGATCTCAGAACATTCCAGCAGTGGCGTTGCTAGGGCTGGTGTCACCCGGGGCGGTAGGAAATGGTGTCACCCCCCCCCCCCCCAAAGAAAAAAAATTTTTGTATGTTGAAAAAACTCAATGGCAGAGAAAAGGAGCACACCGATTACAGACAGCTGGAGGAGAAAAGGGGCGGGCCAGACAGGCAGCAACCAATAGGAGTCGGGGCAGGGCCAGACATCGCACCTGAACAAAAGCGGGGCGCGCGCCTATTATAATCAATGTATGATAGCAGAGGCGCTTATGCGTTGTGCAGTACCTCACTAGCACACATACATCGGCCTGCACGCTCCCTTTATGTCCATTAAAAACACCCATCTCCCGCCAGGTAACGCGCCCACCATGCAACACCACCACACACGCCACTGAGCAGTTACAGCTATAAATCCCCGAATAAACAGGAACAGCGTGCGCTCACCCCAGCAACACCACACACGCCCTCACCTGTTTCTGGCGACGAATACCGCGCGCGCTCTCAGCAACAGCGAACAAAAGCTCCCACCTCGTCCACGTGACCTGCAGTGCGCGCACACCATTGGTCCACAGATTCTGGACAGGCACCAGCAGCCGCTCCGCCTCCTGCCAAATGGCGCTCGAGCGCTGTGGGAGAGATGCGTAGGTGTCGCCGTGAGGGCATAGCATCCCCACAACTGACTGCTCTGTGCCACAGGCTGGCAATAATTGAGGTGACATAATGCTATAGTGCGGTGTCACCCTCTAGGTCTGGTGTCACCCGGGGCGGTCCGCCCCCCCCGCCCCCGGGTCGCTACGCCACTGCATTCCAGACACCTTCAATGGAAACGAGACACGCTTGTGAGCAGTGGTGGACTAGGGCGAAAAAGCAGCCCAGGATTTTACCAGCACCTGGCCTGTCCATGTCCAACAAGTGGCATCTCTGCTGATTCCTGCACAGTCAACCAGTGTGCTCCAAGACTGAGGCTAAATCATTAGGGGGGGAACATGGGCTGGGGTGCTTTGGTGAGGGGGGTAGAGTGGGGAAGCGTATAGGGAGCTGGGGGGGCTGGGATTGGATGGGGTTGTTAGTCAAGGTAGCAGCCCAGACTGCCCCAAAGCAGTGTGGCCCACTGGGCATTTGCCCAGGTCTCCCTATGGCCAGTCCGCGCCTGCTTGTGAGACTTGCTGGGAAGAATGAATAATCTCTACAGTAGTGTCTATATTGTGTGACAGGTTGTGGTACAAAGAGGCTAAGGTCATCGCTGATGGGTGATATCTGGTGTCCAGGCTGTGGGTGAGGTCAACTTTGTGTGCCAACCAGAGGCAAACCTAAGGGGAGGGGGTCCCCAGGTTTTTTAGTTTGTGTATATATATATATATATATATATATATACACACACACACACACACACACACACACACACACACACACACACACACAACAAAAAGGGGATCTCAGATACACACCAATACAAAAATAGAAAAATATATGTAAAACATGAATTGTTTTTCGGCTTTAAGCAAAGAAATAAAATCTGGACATTCTGATACATATTGTAATACGGAAGTGATCACTATGAGAGATTGTACCACTTAAAAAAAAGAATCTTATATAGGCAACAGGGTCTGGAGAGTAACAGAAATAAAAATACATTTTATGTACACAATACACTCGGGCCCTTATTTAACTAGGGATAGCGCCAGGTAGCGACTGGTGAGCGAACGGTAATGACGGTCACCGCCACAAGAACGCCGGCTCCCCACCACAATCACACATTTATCAAGCCAATCCTGCTTAGCGACTGAGATAGCGCCAGATAGCGAATCATCCATCATTATTCCAGCCTCAGCCCACAGCGCCAGCGAGCGACCTTGAACAGCGACAGGTATGACCTCTCGCTACCTGGCGCTCTCCAATGCATTTCAATGGAACAATCTTTAAATATTCATAATTAATTGTTAATAATTTTTTTTTTTTTTTTATGTGAAAATTTCTGTTACCACTTCTGCCATGTTAGATATTTTTTTTAAGGTAAAAAAAAAAAATAAAAAAAAAATTTGTGCAGAATTGATATTACAGGTCTGATATTAATGTATTCATATTACAAAATGTTTTTATAAACTTGTTTTTTTTTTTGGTTTCCAAAAATATGGTTGTTTGGGGGTTAAAAAACTACTTTTAACCCATCGCCGCCAGCGCTCTGGGGTTTAAACATGCATTTCACAGCGCGAGAATTTTTTGAGCGTGATTTGTTAATGAATATGGTGGGAGCCGTTCGCTATGGCCATTCGCTATCATGCGCTCCCATACAGCGCGGAACCTGTCAAATAGCGACTCCTCACCCAATATTCAACATTACCGCACAACGACTGAGTCGCTGTCAACAACCGAACAACGGCCAAGCACAGCGACTACTAGCGGGCGCTGTGAAAATACTGCTACAGTCGCTCATCTGTCGCTACCTGGCGCTATTAATGAATCGGCCTCCCCGAAAGCTGCCAAGCATCATGGTGTGTCTGATACAATGTATAGCCCCAAGTTTACACTCTGGATATTACAATCCACTGCAGGAAAAAAAATACCAAAAAGTCAGCAAGTCTGGAGAATAGGACCAGTCCACTTTATTTGGCGCCTATTCACCTGGATGCCACTGATCATTCATGGTGCCCTATTATCACAGCAGCTACAACATCCGAGACCCAGAGACCCCGAAAATGTTGGAAATCAGCTGTTAAATAAAGCACCCACCGTTTAGCAACATTTTTTCATGTGCATCTCCAATTGATTTCTTTTTCTATAATCTAGTTGACCTTTCTTGCACAAGTAGAACATATACGTATTATCTCTCAAGAGGTCAACCAAAGACTTTGATTGGAGTCTTTGAGACCAGAAGAGCTGAGATTTTCCCACAGTCAAAGTGTGAAATTAAGGAGTTTCAAATTATGGAGAGGGTGTCACCTCCAAATGGTGGTGGGGCAATTCCAAGTGTGCTCATGGGAAAGGCACACTTCTCCAGACAAAGATTCCGTCTTACCTTTTGGTGGATGGACGCTACCAGGTCACACACATCCAGTGGCAGACTGGAGCCAAAAATCAGCCTGGGACTTTACCAGCACCTGGCCATGACCAACCAATGGCATCTCTGCTGCTTCCTGGCCAGTCAACCAGTGTGCTCTAAGGCTGAGGCTTTATCATTAGGATGAGGACATGGGCTGGGGGTGCTTGGGTGAGGGATAGAGTGGTGAAGGGGATGTGGGGTTGGGATTGGATAGGAGTGTTTGTAAAGATAGCAGCCCAGACTGCGCCAACGTAGTGTGGCCCAGTGGGCATTTGCCCATCAAGTCGTGGGGCACACTGACATTAATTTTAAAGTGGACCAAAACCCAGGATTTTGACCATCCTGGGTTTTGGTCCACTCCCCTGGGGTGCCCCACTATGTGAAACCCCCAGATCGCCAGATAAAACTGGTGGGCTTTCTGGCACCCGGGGCAAAGATTCAAAATGGCGCTCCCACCTGTGCTCAGACCCCTCTTTGGTGCCCTCTGACCTGCTGAATTTGAGACACATGCCCCCCTGACCCCCCCTAGCTATGCCCCTGCCAACTGGACCCCCCCCCCCCCCCAGGATGAAATGCCTGCAAGTCTGGAGAATAGGATCAGTCCACTTTATTTGGCGCCTATTCAGCTGGATGCCACTGATCATTCATGGTGCCCTATTATCACAGCAGCAACAGCACGGTCTTCATCCGAGACCCTGAGACGTTGGAGAACAGCTGGTAAATAAAGCACCCAACATTTAGCAAAATTATTTTGTGTGAATCTCCCATTGATTTCTTTTTCTATAATCTAGTTATGACCTTTCTTGCACAAGTGGAACATATACATATTATCTCTCAAGAGGTCAAACTTCCCACAAGCCAAAGGCTTTGCTTGGATTCCCAGGCTTTGAGACCAGAAGAGCTGAGATTTTCCCACAGTCAAGTGTGAAATTAACAGGGAGCTTCAAATTATGGAGATGGTGTCACGTCCAAATGGCGGTGGGGCAATTCCAAGTGTGCTCATGGGAAAGGCACACTCCTCCAGACAAATATTCCATCTTACCTTTTGGTGGATGGAGGCTACCAGGTCACACACATCCCGTGACAGACTGGAGCCAAAAATCAGAATGTGATTTTATCAGCACCTGGCCTGCCCATAACCAGCCAGTGCCATCTCTGCTGCTTCCTGGCCAGTCAACCAGTGTGCTCCAAGACTGAGGCTTTATCATTAGGGTGAGGACATGGGCTGGGGGTGCTTGGGTGAGGGGGATGTGGGGTTGGGATTGGATAGGAGTGTTTGTAAAGGTAGCAGCCCAGACTGCGCCAAAGAAGTGTGGCCCAGTGGGCATTTGCCCGGGTCTCTCTATGACCAGTCTGCCCCTGCACACATCTGTTCCTTTGCAGAAATAAATTAGAACATCAGTCATGGGGCACACTGACATTTATTTTAAAATGGACCAAAATTTTGACCATCCTGGGTTTTGGTCCACTCCCCCGAGGTGCCCCGCTATGTGAAACCCCCCAGATCGCCAGATAAAACTCACCTCACCGCGGTCCTACGGCGCATGCATGGCTACTCGTCCAATCAGCACGCTATGCATGTCTAAGAGACGTCTTAGCTCAGCGGATCCGAGCACGCTGGCGGCCGCATCTCGCGCTTCCCTCTACCAGGGAGCGTGCCCGCACCAGCCATTCACGAATAGCCGATGTGGGCATGCGCTCTGCTAGAGGGATAGCGGGGATGTGGCCGCGGACCACGCATGCGCCGTTGGACTGGAATTCAGGTATGTGTAGCCTGTGACCCGGGGGGTTGCACACAGCGGGGCATCACGATTTTGGATGCCCCGTGGGGAGGGGATGGATAGGCCCGGGCAGGGTTTTGGTCCACTTTAAACAAATTTGGTCCATGGGGGGGCAAAATGAAACCCCCTTGATAAAGAGAAAAAAAAGATAATGCCCTTTCGGATTCAACAGATCACCAAAATATTTCTAGTTTATTGTTAAATCAGAACAAAACCCTCACGTCCTGGCCCTGAATTCAAAAACATTCCAGGGCCGGCAGCAGTCCTTCCACTGGGACATCCCAGATCGAGGCGTCCCGATGTGTGAAACCCCCCAGGGGCACCGCAATACTCACCTGCATCCCTCGTTGATGTAAACACTGGCGGCCACATCCACGGCTTTTTTGGGTTATACGCATGCTCCTGCACCCATTACCTACCGTTAGAAGTGCACGTGCTGCAGGGGATGTGGCCGCTCTATCTCCAGTTAAACAACAGGCGTTTGCCGAACATTCAAAATGCACGGCAAATGGCTCTGATTGGATGAGAACCCACACTTGCACTGTAGGACCGTGGAGAGGTGAGTTGTTCTGGAGGATCTATGAGGTTTTACATCTCAAATTGGGATGCCCCCAGGGCTTTATAGAGGAACATCAGACCTAAATTAAAAAGGGGCTGATCCCCCCCCCCCCCGCATCGGCCCATACTTACCTTTTGGAAGATGTGGCAACATCCGGTTGCTTCAGGACCCGATCCTCACCCCGTCGCCCGCTTAGCTGTCACTGACAAGCACGGCTTTAGCCATACTCTTCAATGTGCCACGGCGATCTCGCAGCTAAGCAAAGCCTTGCGGAATTTTGGGTGGCTCCATCGCATCCCATGCGTGAGATAGGGGGCCGTGCGCAATGCCTGATGGGATGCAAGATGGCGTCGCCCATTGGGAGGTCGCCCGGCAAGGTGAGTAAATGCTGCCCAGTTGTGAAACCAGAGGGGGGGAGGGAACAGCCTGGTGAGGTTTGGGGGAGGTTTTCGATGTTCCTCTTTAAAGTTGACCAAAACCCAGGATTTTGACTATCCTGGATTTTGGTCTTTTCCCCTGGGGCAAGCCAATCGGGGACGCCCCACTGTGTGAAACCCCCCAGATCGCCGATGCCAACTCACCTCTTCCCAGTCCTGCGGCGCATGCGTGGCCGCTCATCCGATCAGCACGCTTAGACGCAGGGCCGGCTCCAGGTTTATGTGGGCCCTTGGGCGGCATGGGCTCAGTGGGCCCCTTTGTGGTGAAAGTCGCGTCACATCACTGAGGAACGTCCCAAATCTGGATGCCTCCTAAGGATCATGCTATTTGGACCAAAACTCTAGTTTTGGTCTACTTTGAAGCCCACTAAACCCCTTTAAACCTGACCTGAGAAAAAGCCGGCACTGTCAGTGGGCCCCCCTGTAGGCCGGAGGCCCCGGTAGCTGCCCCGCCTTGTCGGGTGCTGACGCCGGCCCTGCTTGGACGTCATGTCATTTAAGTCTTTGACTAAGGCCAGCGGCTCCGAGCGTGCTGGCGGCCGCATCCCTGCCTCCCTACCGTACCCGCGCTGGCCATTCACAAATTCCTGGCTCGGGCACGCACCCTGCTAGAGGGATAGCGTGGATGCAGCCGCGGCTCGTTGGACCGGGAAGCAAGGTAAGTGTATGGGGCGACCTGGGGGGTTTCACACAGTGGGGCATCCTGATGTTGGATGCCCCGGGAGAGGAGAGAATCATATAGATTCCCGGGCTTATTGGTGTGGGTTTTGGTCCACTGTAAGGTCCCCATAGGCTCTGAGTATGGGCGTATCCAGAGAAGTAGCTGGGCTTTCTGGTACCCAGGGCAAAGATATAAAATGGTGCCCCCCCACCTGTTCTCAGGCCCCCCTTTTGCGCCCCCCTGACCTGCTGCACCTGGGACAAGTGCCCCCCCTAGCTATGCCTCTGGATGCTTCTCATAAAAGGTCCTTCAAATCTGCAGTGAGATATTTCCTAACTCATGGTGCCTGTTAAATCTCAGGGGGGCGCTCTTAACTCACATGAAGGATAAAGTTATAGGCCTCGATGCAATAAAGGTAGAAAAAAATTCTCATGGTAGTAAAAGATTAAATTCATGAGAAAAAAAGCCTGAGAATTTCACTGTTACTGAATCACCAGCTAAGAAAACAATGAAAGTCAATGGCACTTTTTTACTCCTAAGAAAAGTAGAGAACTGTTTACTCCTTTCTACACTGTAGTAAAAGCTGCCATTGACTTTCATTGTTTTCTTAGCTGGTGATTCAGTGACAGTGATATTCTCAGGCTTTTTTTCTCATGAATTGAATTTTTTACTACCATGAGAATTTTTTTATTGAATTCAAGGCCCAATAGATCTTGAGAGACCAATAAAGGACACCCAAGCCTAAGAGACCAAGGATGATATAATATGGTTGGGGAGCACATTGGTTGATTATAAACAGATGATGGGTTCAGCAGTTGGTTGGATGGACCCTCGGCTTTCACTTTTTTCCCCTTTTAACCTGCAGGAGGTCCCGGGAATTGATCTGCTGTCGGTAGTATTGACTTTTATCATGTTTGATTGATTATTAGTAGAAGCATGGTTATTGTGCCCTCCTTGCTCCTCTTGTGTAGCCATAGTAAATGGTTCTATGCAAGTTACTGTTGATTTTCCAAGTATTAGACTTTAATGCTGTTGGCTGGTTCAATCTTTGGAGGGAGCTATCCCACTACCCATATGTACAATACAGGGAAGCTCATTATCTAGTCACTGTAGAGAGGTATTTTCTGTTTATATATATTTTTTTCAAATATTTATTTATTTCTTTTTCTTTTTACCTTTATTCCACTGGGGTCATATGAGTAAGAGTAAGAGCATACATATTTTTTGCACATTTATGAGCCAGATGAGACCTTTCCTTGTCTCATACAGGCTCACTGTTTCCTTATAGAATAAAAAACTTTTGTGATGCACATTGCACTTTTTCCACTTGTATATTGTAGATAATCCTTGTTTTGTGTACACCAGTCAATTGCTGTGTATAGTATATTAACTCATCTCTTTTTTTATATATATATATTGTATTGACTCCCTGTTATTCATTAATTTTACACTAGGGGGCAACATAATTCCATGTACCTTTGCACATATTTATAGACATGCATTATAAATACATATATTGTTTCTTATTGGAATTTATATGTATATTCGTCTTGATTAGATATTAAGCAGAGCCTGGGGACCCATCTATCTTTCTTTTAACTTTGTCTTGTATTTGTGTGTTGTATATATGTTTTTTATTTGTGTACATAGCACCTTTAATAAACTTTTCATATGATTATCTTAACGTTAACAGTGTGAGTGCCCATATATAAATCCCCTATACACATTTGTTGCTGCTCAGAAATAAATTAACAACTAAACCACCAGTGTCACATGTTAATGATGTAGAGGTTCCGCCTCTCCCTAGAGCATCATAGTGTCCCAGACTTCAGCACGGGTAGACCCCTGGCTCTCCCACAGACTGGTGTATAAAGTGCCTCAAATTCTAGACGTGGTGGGACTTCTGTATGCTGATGAGGCCATTAAGAAGTGTGATCGTGGGAAAGACACACTTCTGGATGCTCTCCTGCAGTTTGGTGTGTACCACAAAGACTTTGAAGTGACTTTAGCCTTTAAAGTGGACGAAAACCCAGGACATTGACTATCCTGGGTTTTGGTCTTTGGCCCGGGCACCCTGATCGGGGATGCCCCACTGTGTGAAATTCCCCAGGTCGCCCGATTTCACTCACCCTTCCTCGGTCCTACGGCACATGCGCAGCGCTCGGATCCACTCCCGCCCCTTTGTCCAATAGCTCATCTAAAGCGAGCGGATCCCAGTGTGCTGGTGGCCGCATCCCCTGCTAGACTTGCCAGACAAATGCCTGGCGCGGCCATACACCCTGCTAAAGGGATAGCGGGGATGTGGCTGCTGCTCGCTCATGTGCCAATGGACCGGGAAAGAAGGTGAGTTTTCAGACGACCTGGGGGGTTTTGCACAGCAGGGCATCCTGAATCTGGATGCCTCGGGGGGAGCAAGAATGCCTGCCCTAGAGTCTCATAGACTCCAGGGTGGGTTCTTGGTCCATGACCATATGACCATAGTTCCGCTTTACTATATAACAGCGGGGCAGCGCGACCTGGGATTCCCCGCTGCACATTGCCATCATTAAAACAAGAAACAGGGCATCTGGATACTCACCGCTTCTGGGCCTCTTCTGCATCTGCCACGGCGCAGCCTATCAGCCTCCAGGACACCCCAATGTGACTGCGAGCACCTATCAGCCTCCAGGGCCAGTGGTGGCCAGTGCTGCTAGGCCCTGCCATTGGCGCGCTGATAAGCTGCTTACAGTCATATGGGAGCGTCCCGGAGGCTGATAGGCTGCACTGTAGCAAGGGCAGAAGAGGCCTGGTAGCGGTGAGTATCTGGGCACCTGGTTTCATGTCTCAACGATGGCGATGCCAGCAGGGGGGCAGCCGTGCTATAGTACTGCAGAGCTATGGCCATTTTTTTTACCATAGTTCCCCTTTAATAGCAAAATGCATAACCACGCGGAAAGCTGTCTGTGCAGCAGCGCCCCCTGGTGTTCTCCAGTGATTATTTAGTTACACATAATACAACATTGAGGGTCAGCTGTACTAGTTATAATAACCTCAAAATATATCTGAAAGCACTACAAGCTAAACTGCCACATACACCTCATGTGGCAGATGCCACAGCTTGTAACTGAATGTATAAATGCTGGAAAACACCGACGGCAAAGTTACACAGCCAGGGAGTCATGCAGACACCATTCAAACAGCAGACTGCATCCAGTTCGTGTTTTTAAAGTGGACCAAATCCCACGCCGATCAATCCTCTCCCCCCGGGGCATCCAAAATCATACCTGGACCATTTCCTGTGCAATGGAAGGACAATGCCAGGATGCCCCCTGGGTTCGCTCGTGCCCCCACATTGTATGAGCAGGCCGCGGCAACATCCCTGAGAAGGTGCGTTCATATTGTATGTTGCTATACAAAATTTGTCTTTGATAAGGGGCCCCCAGACATGAATTTGCATGGGGCCCCAGAAATAATGAGCCCACCCCTGTGTGCAGGACTTATATTTGAGAAGACACTTAGTTCGAACCCCCAGTGTCCAGGACCTGTTGCCTTGAGGAGACAGTCAGTTTGGACCCCCTGTATTTAGGGGCTATAGACCTGAGAAGACACTCAGCTCGATCCCCCCAGTGTCCAGGACTTGTTGCCTTGAGGAGACAGTCAGTTTGGATCCCCCATGTTCAGGGCCTTTAGACTTCAGAAGTCACTCAGCTCGAACCCCCTAGTGTGGCCGCCCCCAGTTCAAGTGAATGGGCAGACGGGACCACGCACAATGCAGTGAGCTTCTGGTTCAGCATCACTGTGCAGCCCAGGGAAGATGGCCGAACCATTGGGAGATGGTCACCACTGCAGTACAGCTGAGGTACATGTTTGTAATTTAGACTCGTAGCCCTGCTTTAGTGCTTGGTGAGGGTGGCAGGATGGGGGTGGGTCATTTAAAAAGGGGCAGTATAGCTGGACTGGCCCTTTAGGGAACACTAAAGATGTAATAAGGACTATGCTCAAACACACTGGAGTGACCAACCTATAACTCTTGTTTGATGTCTGATCTGTACAAGTTGTGATCATCCAGGTCAAGTCCCATCTGCACTAATATAATGCTGCGCTAGATTATTGGCTTAGACATTCGCTGTCTATGGCTCGCTTGGTCCCCAGGAATCATTCCCTGACATGTCAAAATGAACAAACAAATCTTTTCTTTCCAATGACGAGAAGCCGCGGACCCGAGTTTTTTCCCATGGACAAGTGAGAAATTAACAACGAGACTCAAATGATGGAGATGGTGTCACCTCTGTATGGTAATGGAGTCACTGAGAAGTGTGATCCTGGGAAAGGCACACTTCTGGAAACTTTTACCTTTTGGTGTACTTTGAAGTTTCCAGAATGTGTGTGTGTGTGTGTGTGTGGGGGGGGCGGTATCTGTTCATCACTGCCCACCACCGTAACTCTTCTATAAAGACGTGTTTCTCAACAACCGTAAATGTTAAACTATTCCAGTGCTTTCCAACTATCTGAAGTAAAGGATCAGCTCACAAGATAAAATGGGCCTCAAGTGCAACTCCAAAGATCACATCAGCATACCTTCCAAGTGTCCCTGATTTGGAAGGACTGTCCCTCTTTTGAGTCCATGTTCCCCTGTCCCTCGTTGTTCTCATTTGCCCCATTTTTAGGTTTAACATGCAAATCTGCGTCAATAAATGATTCATTTGCCTATTTAAAGTGTTACAACCTACCCATCCTTCATGAGGGGATGTGGCCTAATTTAACAAATGTCCCTCCCCTGTTACCACCCTGAAAAGTTGGCAGGTATTCATCATACTCACCCTTGTGCCCAAAAGCACTAAGAGGCCAATTCATTAATAGCGGCAGGTAGCGACAGTTGAGCGACTGTAGCAGTATTTTCACAGTGCCCGCTATTAGTCGCTGTGCTTGGCCATTGTTCGGTTGTTGATAGCGACTCAGTCGGTGTGCAGTAATGTTGAATACAAGGTTACGAGTCGCTATTTGACAGGTTCCGCGATGTATGGGTGCGCATGATAGCGACTGGTCAGAGCGACCGGCTCCCACCACATTCATCAAAAAATCACGCTCAAAAAATTCTCGCGCTGTGAAATGCATGTTTAAACCCCAGAGCGCTGGAGGCGATGTGTTAAAAGTAGTTTTTTAACCCCCAAACAACCATATTTTTGGAAACCAAAAAAAAAAATGTTGAAAGAATTTAGTAATATGAATACAATAATATCAGACCTGTAACATCAATTCTGCACAATTTTTTTTTTTTTTTACCTTAAAAAAATTATCTAACATTGCAGAAGTGGTCACAGAATTTTTGACATTTAAAAAAAAAAAAAAAAAATTAATAACAATTAATTATGAATATTTAAAGATTGTTCCATTGAAATGCATTGGAGAGCGCCAGGTAGCGAGAGGTCATACCTGTCGCTGTTCAAGGTCGGACGCTGGCGCTGTGGGCTGAGGCTGGAATAATGATGAATGAGTCGCTATATGGCGCTATCTCAGTCGCTAAGCAGGATTGGCTTGATAAATGTGTGATTGTGGTGGGAAGCCGGCGTTCTCGTGGCGGTGCTCACCAGTCGCTACCTGTCGCTACCTGTCGCTATTCCTTCATAAATAAGGGCCTAAATCAACTGGTGTTTGGTCCCATGCAGCTTGTATATACTTTAATTTTTCATTAAAGTGAACCAAAACCCAGCAGGATCAGCCCGGGAATCTATAAGATCCCTCCCAATCCCTCCCTGCGGGGCATCGAAAATCGGGATGCCCCGCTGTGTGAATCTCCCCAGGATGCCCGCAAACCTTACCTTAATCCTGGTCCAACGGCGCAAGCGCGCATTTGTGAATGGCCGGCGCGGGCGCGTTTCCTGTTAGAGAGAAGCGCGAGATGCGGCCGCCAGCGTGCTCAGAGCTGCTGAGGTAAGACTTCGCTTTGACGCGCATACCTCAGCGACTCCAAGCGCGCTGATTGGACGAGCGTATGCGTATGCGCCGTAGGAGCTGGGTGAGTTATAGCCATCGATCTGGGGGGTTACACATAGCGGGGCAACCCCCGGAAATGGACCAAAACCCAGTAAAGTCAAAATCCTGGGTGTTGGTCCACTTTAAGATGGCCGGACCATGGTTCAAAGCACTTCTTACCTTTTGGGACGCCCCTATTCTCCACTTAGATTGTAAGCTTGTGAGCAGGGCCCTCATTTCTTTTATTTCAATCACTGAGTCGTTTGTTGCCATTTATTACTCTGTTTGTACACGAGCCCTCTGATTGGCAAACGCTGTGGAATATTTTGACGCTATATAAATACATCTTAAATAGGAACGTCAGACTTAAAATAAAAAGGGGCTGATTCCCTCCCCCCCCATCGGCTCCTACTACCTTTTGGTTGTCACCGCTGCCTGCTGCAGTGTCATCCGGCTGCTTCAGGGCCCGATCCTCACCCCCCGCCTGCTTAGCTGGCGCTAAATGACAAGAACCGCTTTAGCCGTGCTTTTCAATGTCCCACGCCAATCTTGCAGCTCTGTAAAGTCTCGCGGGATTTCAGGTAGCTCCATTGCATCCCATTCATGGGCACTGCACAGGCGTGAGATCAGTACCTGATGGGATGCAAGATGGCGCCGCCCATAGGGAGGTCGCCCAGAATCCAAGGGACCCAGAAGATGGTTCCCCCGGCGAGGTGAGTAAACACTCCCCAATTGTGAAACTGGGGGGGGGGGACAGTGAGGTTTGGGGGAGGTTTTAACCTCCCCAATATTCCTCTTTAAACCGGACCTTCAGCGTGATTTAATGAAAAGCCCAAACTCTTAAAAAACGGTTCCCCAGCATCTAAAATTAATATATTTTAACTTTTAAGTCACTAACTTATTATTCTTTCCCCCACTGGGCTGCAACTCTGTTCAGGAATTTAGGATACGGGCGCCGCCATCTTGACTCAGAAGCATCAAACTTACTGAGGAGAGGAGAGTGGGATAAGGTACAGGGGGGCGGGTTTTAGCTGTGCTTTGCTCAGACAGAGCAGAGCTGGGGTCAGGTAAAGGTCAGCAGTCCCAGAATGCAGAGCAGCACAGTCAGGAGGCACTTCCTGTTTGCAGGCTGCCTGATAAGATGGCGGCTTCCATAAGCCGCCATCTTGGATGTTTAAAGGCTGCTAACATGCAGTAGATGCAGGTAGGATGATTTTTAATGTGGACAACCTGTATGTACAGGGTGTGGGAAACATATAAGATAGACTCTTATTCAGAGTGAAGGTCCGCTTTAAAGTGGAGCAACACCCAGGATTTTCACTATCCTGGATGTTGGTCCACTTCAGCGGGGCATCCGAGATCAGGATGCCCCGCTGTGTGAACCCCCCCAAAAGCCCCAAAAGATGTACCTTTTCAGCGACGGACAAGCCGCCGCGCGCCGCCTCCCGTGCGTCCCTCTTGCTAGAGGGGCGCGCGGGAGGCGGCGGCTGATCCGTCGCCGATAAGGTAAGGTTTTTTGGGGCTTTTGGGGGGGTTTCACCCTGCGGAACATCCCGATCTCGGATGCCCCGCAGTGAGGGAGGTGATCGGCCCGGGAAACTTATAGATTCCCGGGCCGATCACCCCTGGGTATTGGTCCACTTTAAAGGAGCCACAGCATTCAACCCCGTTAGCTCACAACCAAGCTCCTTTAAGATTTGTGTATTCTAATTGCCCTGCTCACGTGCACCTCCCAGGTTAGTAATTAATTGGTCTGAGCGGCTGCCACCCCTCCATTGTATCTTTTCATTCTGTGCAAGCACATGGGTTGGGGGGGTTCCAGAGCTGTATGGGGGAGGTTGGGCTGCACTTGAGGTTTAGCGCAAGCTCAGGTAAGCTGCTCCCAATGTATCTATTGCATTGTATGGGGCTCTCAGAGATTAGAGTTAGGACTGCACCTATATAGAGGTGCCTGGTGGTGCAGCTTTAGCATACTTCTGCTGATGAGTGCCAGCCGAGACCTCTGTTTACCAGATATAATGATAGATTCCAGGAGCGGCTGTGTAACCGGGGTGAATGCTGTGACTCCTCTAAGATTTGTGTATTGTAATTGTCCTGCTAACATGCACCTCCCAGGTTAAATAACCTTGGGTCTAGGCATCTCCCAACTTGTATTTTATACACCTATGAGTGTGACCCCGCCACCATCAATAAAAACAAACATAAACCAATGTATTAGTGACAATTTCACTTAGCGTGTGCCATATCAAATAGTTACAAAGTGGTCCATCCGTAATATTGACATGATTGTCTTCAAATTGAGGCCCTGATTTAAGAAGGGATAGCGTCAGGTAGTGGCTGGTTAATGAGAGGTAGCGACAGGTAGCGACTGGTGAACGCCGGACACGGCACGCAATTAAACATTTATCAAGCAGAATCTGTTTAGCGACTGGGATAGCGCCATGTAGCGTCTGATTCATCATTTTCACAGCCTCAGCGAACAGCGCCGGCGTTCAGCCTTGCACAGCGCCAGGTATGACCTCTCGCTACCTGATGCTCTCCCATACATTTCAATGGACGTTCCTTTTCTTCTCTTTAAACGGGGTTTTCTTTTAATTTTTTATTATTATTATTATGAAATCATTGTGTGACGTCTCCTGGCCTATTAAAAGTCATTTTTTGAAAACTTTTTTGATTTTTTATATTTTTATGCAGAATTGTCATTACAGATCTGGCATTAAAGTTTTAATGTCACAATGTTATAAGAATGTCATTCCAAAAGTTTTCACTTGGTTACTAGTGGATATATGTTATAAAACAGACTTTAATCACACAGCGTCTGGCGCTATGGGCTACAGCGACACAATTTTGAGCGCCGACGTTCTGTGAGTGTGGAATTTTGTTGAAAATGGTGAGTCGCTGAGAGTCGGTCACAATGAGTTGGCGCTACCTCTCGCTCCCTACAACGCTGTACTGGAGCTAGAACGCCCTCATTCATCAATGCCGGCCAGGTTACTACAGCGACTGAGGCGCTCTGTTACAGCGCCCGATAGCCAATCACAGTGAGTCGCTCTAATGGCCTCTGTACAGACCCTTCCTCCCGACATCCACCATATTTATATGGATTTTTATCATTGGGCCATTTTCTGCAATAGTGCTCCTTTAAAGCGGTCCTTCAATCTGAATAAGAGTCTATCTATGTTTCCCCCCCCCCCCCCTGTACATACAGATTGCTCACATTAAAAATCATCCTACCTGCATCTACTGCATGTTATGAGCCTTTAAACATCCAAGATGGCGGCTCATGGAACATCAGGCAGCCTACAAACAGGAAGTGTTTTCTGACTATGCTGCTCTGCATTCTGGGATTGCTGACCTTTTCCTGACCCCAGTTCTGCTCTGTCTGTGCAAAGCACAGCTATAACCCACCCCCCTGTGCTTTATCCCACTCTCCTCTCCCTCAGTAAGTGTGATGCTTCTGAGTCAAGATGGCGGCGCCCGTATGCTAAAGTCCTGAACAGAGTTGCAGCCCAGTGGGGGAAAAAATAATAAGTGACTAGAAACTTAAAATATATTCATTTTAGATGCTGGGGAATCGTTTTTTAAGGGTTTGGGCTTTTCAATAAATCATGGTGAAGGTCCGGTTTAAGTATCAAATGATATCAGCTCTAAAGGTATATCCGGGCATACACAGACTCACCAGAGTAGTTATACAATCTGAGCAGCTGCCACCCTTCCATTGTAGTTCTATAAATAATATTATTAGTGTCGGGCGTACCCAAACGGCAAAGTTCAGGTTCATACCAAACCCGTCCAAGGACTACAGCAATTTACTACCAGTTTAGAGGCTGATTTATTAATAGCGACATGTAGCAACAGTTGAGCGACTGTAGCGGTATTTTCACAGCGCCCGCTAGTAGTCGCTGTGCTTGGCCGTTGTTCGGTTATTGACAGCGACTCAGTCGGTGTGGCGTAATGTTGAATACAAGGTGACGAGTCGCTATTTGACTGGTTCCGCGCTGTATGGGAGCGCATGATAGCGACTGGTCAGAGCGACCGGCTTCCACCATATTCATCAAAAAATCACGCTCAAAAAATTCTCGCGCTGTGAAATGCATGTTTAAACCCCAGAGCGCTGGTGGCGATGTGTTAAAAGTAGTTTTTTAACCCCCAAACCACCATATTTTTGGAAACCAAAAAAAAAAAGTATTTTAAATAATTTAGTAATATGAATATATTAATATCAGACCTGTAATATCAATTCTGTACAATTTTTTGTTTATTTTTTTTCCTTTAAAGAAATTATGTAAAATGGCAGAAGTGGTCACAGAATTTTTCACATTAAAAAAAAAAGAAAAAAACGTTAATAACAATTAATTATTAATATTTAAAGATTGTTCCATTGAAATGCATTGGAGAGCGCCAGGTAGCGAGAGGTCATACCTGTCGCTGTTCAAGGTCGGACGCTGGCGCTGTGGGCTGAGGCTGGAATAATGATGAATGAGTCGCTATATGGCGCTATCTCAGTCGCTAAGCAGGATTGGCTTGATAAATGTGTGATTGTGGTGGGGAGCCGGCGTTCTCGTGGCGGTGAGCGTCATTACCGGCCGCTCACCAGTCGCTACCTGTTGCTATTCCTTCATAAATAAGGGCCTTAATGTACTGAGCTGGCTGTGCCTGTATTTGCTTTTTTTTACTGGTAATTGAAGATTTGAAAAGTATAACTGCAATTACATTTACCAGTAGAAATACAATTACTGACACTGCCAGGCCATTAAAGTAAAAAAAATACCAGCCAGAGGGCAACAGTGGGCTCAGGTAAGTTACTGCGGCGCTTCCTGCTGCACAATCTGCGCCCCATATATTGTAAGCGTACAAGCAGGACCCTCATTCCTTTTTGTTTCATTGGTTTAACCATTTTAGTATGTAATTTATTACCCTGTTTGCAATTAAAACCCATGGTTATAAAGCGCTGCATAAATAAAGATTATTATTATTATTATTATTAATAATAATAATAATAATAATATTAACCCGACCCATAATAAGAAGAACCTATTTTCCTCCATTTTAATATATGGTATGAATAGTAAACTTAACCAATGTGTAATAAAGAATAAAGATAGATGGTATAATATCATTGTAAGCTGCTGCAAATGTCCTCAGTCATGGGGGCGGCCATTTTTCGTACAGGCTGATTAGCGGCAGGTAGCGACAGATGAGCGTCTGTAGCAGGCATTTTCAGAGCGCCCGCTAGTGGTTGCAGTGCTCGGCCGTGAGTCGCTGCTTTATAGCGACTCAGTCGCTGTTCAGTAATGTTGAATACATTGTGAGGAGTCGCTATTTGACCAGTACAGCGCTATATGGGAGCGCATGTTAGCGACTGCTCATAGCGACCGACTCACACCATATTCAGCAAAAAAACAGCTGCAAAAATCTCTGGCGCTAAAAAATAGTTGTTTGAAGCCCAGAGCGCAGGAGGCGGTGTGTTTAAAGTGTGTTTTTCAGCATCTATCCACTAGTAACAAAGCGAAAACATATGGAATTACATTGTAACAACATTGTAACATGAACACTTTAATGGCAGACCTGTAATGTCATTTCTGAAGAAATATATATAAAATGAAAAAATTGTGAAAAAACTGCTTATTCAATGTCAGGAGAGGTCACAGAATTATTTGTGATTTTTTGGGGAAAAAAAAAATAGAGAAGAAAAGGATCGTCCATTGAAATGTATGGGAGAGTGCCAGGTAGCAAGAGGTCATACCTAACGCTGTGCAAGGCTGAACGCTGGCGCTGTTCGCTGAGGCTGTGAAAATGATGAATCAGACGCTACATGGCGCTATCCCAGTCGCTAAACAGATTCTGCTTGATAAATGTGTAATTGCGTGCCGTGTCCGGCGTTGACCAGTCGCTATCTGTCGCTACCTCTCATTAACCAGGCGCTACCTGACGCTATCCTTTCTTAAATAAGGGCCTTCGTATTTTGAGGGAAAAATTCTGGAATAACATGATAAACAATGACTGTTATGCAATCTTGTATAAGAGTTTTCAGCGGCCTTTTTTTGTGAGAGGAGCAGTTGTGTTGCCGATCAAACCCTGGGGTGTGAGAAGTGTGTCAGCAGAAGTGTGTCCAGGTGACAAAAGGAAGTGGCCACACTTTGGCCTAACACCTCCGCAGCAGGGGGCTGCCATGGGAACATGAGGACATCAGAGGCATTTCTAACGAAGGTGCTTGTTGATACTTGCTAACCCAGGGCAACACACGTAGACAATCGTTATTCAAGTGATCCCACACCTTTTGACTCAGATTCACTTTTTTTTTTTAATCAAATACAAATTTACCTTATACAGGACCTGGCTTGAGGACCTATTATCCTTGATTGCCTGCTAATGCAATTGGAAGATTAAATTAAGAGCCTTTTTTAAAGTGCACCTATACTGAGAGGGAAGTATATGTAGTCAGCTTCTATCCCTAACCTAGAGCCACGAAACAGCCAAAGTTTCTTTTTTTACCTCAGCCTTTTCCCAAATCCATAACACAAACTGGATGCAGTCGGCCATATTGCTCCCTGGCTGTGCACCTCCAGAATACACACAGCTCAGCAATGGGGAGCACTTCAACCCTAACTGCCATTATGTGACTGAGAGATGGCGGAAATCACAGAAATGGAAATGTTTGTTTTAATTTGATTTTCCTATGTTGATATGCTTGTTATTGATTTTTGATTGAATTTATTAGTTGTTTTTTTCTTGTATATATTGTTTGTTTTTTACTTTATATTGTATTGTATTTTCATCTGTTATATTTGTGTATATCTTTTTTGAATTATGGAATATTGTAATTTTTCTTGTATATATAATTAGTGAATATCTTTGTTGTATACCTCTTTGAATTATGAGAATGAATCATTTTGATTTGAATGTTGTAAATATATATATATATATATATATATATATATATATATTTAATTATTTATTTTAATCTGTTGTAAATTAATTTCTTAATAAAAAAAAAAATATTGCTCCCTGGCTGAGCAGCCCCACCCACAGAATACACACAGCTCAGCAATGGGGAGCACTACAACCAATTGCCTAGCTGCTTGGCTGTAACTGAATGAATTAGCATATGGCCGCCATTTACCATAATACTACTTCCTGTTGATTTTTCCTGGTGTTTTTATGGATATTGGGCAAAGGCTGAGGTAAAAAAGAAGCACAGGCTGTTTTGGGACACATGGCTGGGGATGGAATGGGACCACATAAATTTTCTTTCTGAGTATAGGTGCACTTTAAGAAGCATCAGCGTCACACAGCGCTTTTTTGGCCTTAATGACACTCAGCGTATGATTTAACAACTAAAAAAACGCTAACGCCGATGCGGCCGTCAGCTAGCGTCTTATTCAACACTAGCGCCGAAAATGATGCAGCGACATGCTCTGGTTGAAGCAGCCCCAGATGAAACCTGCCGCTGTAGGTAAAGATCCCATAGAGCACAATGGACAGGACTGGATTGTAGTGTTTAATGCGTATAATTATTATTACACACATGTATTTGTACAGAACTTGCATTTGGACTTGTCAATAATTGAAATGCAAGATGGTCCAAAATGTTTTTTTTTTGGGCAGGGTGATTAAAACTGATTTTGATGACTTCTTTTGCTTAACAATGTGTAATCAGGACACCGACAACTAAAATGCAGCCGAAACGCACTGCAAAGTTTGTCTCCTTTGTTCCCAGCAGTTACTTCCTGTACCTGTAATGATAAAATGCCGTCCAGCGCCAGAAAAAGACAGCGCCCAAAGTGTACAAAGTGGCGCTCACTGGCTGGGATAATTGGCTGGTGGGTACAAAGGGCGCTGACATAGGCCGGCTAATACCTAATGCATCAATCAAAGCTAATCAAAAATCAAAAAGTAGTGTTCCACACTGCGACTGCTAGCGCCAATGTAGTCTATAGCACATCGCAAGATAAAACGGGAAGGCTGGCGTTCCGAAGCACAAAAATGATGTTAAAAGGCATCATAAATTAGACCCATAATATTTTCTCAGATTCACCAAATATATATTAGACTGCAAAGATCCAGTCCAATTGTTCTCAACATTTTTACGCCAAGTATCTCCTAGAGACCAGAAGCTCTAACTACACCTAAACAGAGGTGTAGCTAGGCAACCTGGCACCCAGGGCAAAAATTCAAAATGGCGGCCGTTCTGACCTCCTGCACCCGGGGCACATGCCTCCCCTGCCACCATTTGAGGCAAGTGTAAAGTGCAACAGCAGCAGGCAGCTGAGCCCCATGATCCGTCGAATGTCCGCCCCCCCCCCCCCCCATGAGTGAGGACATTTTACATTGTAAGCTGCTGCAAATGTCCTCACTCATGGGGGCAGCAATTTTTCTGAAACCCCGGCCCTGGACATTTGGACAGCGGAACTCCAACGGCCAACCGACAGATCGCGAGGCTCAGGTAAGTTGTACAAGCAGCTTTTCCGAGTTCAGGCAGAACCGCAAACTTGTACACAGACTTCTGGTGTTTAGGTTTGGGAACCTGAAATCATGAGGTGTGGTATGAACCGAACTTTGCGTTCAGGTTCGGCCAACACTAATGATGCCCAAATTTTGGTTCAGCTGGAACTATTACTCTATTCAGAGAATCTAGTAAATTACACTGCCTGACGCGTTTCGCCCCTAAACGCAACTCTCACTAAGCCTTAGTGAAAGTCGCGTTTAGTGACGAAACGCGTCAGACGGTGGCACTGGCTGCAATCCACAGGATTATTTCAAGAACTTTTCCTTTTCCCCATAAGTGGCCGTTGTTGTGTTGGAAGTTTTTTGCCTAATGTGGGAAACATTGCTGTGGATGTTTATAATTTATAATCTGTTCTTGGAATTGTTGACACTAGCAACTTGGAATTTTCTATCATTTCTCAAATTCGGAAAAGTAGCAATGTCTATTCTAAGATGTGTCTGGTAAGAGTTTACTAGATTGAGTAGTGTATGTGCCACGGGATAGTGCTTCCATCTAGCAATTGAAGCCATATTTTGGACTATTCTAATTGCTCTGTGTAATTTACTAGATTTTTTATGTTGAGAACTAATTTTGAAATATGAGTTCAGCACGTCAAGCATTTACTTTTGAAAAAACTTTATTCACTTTTTATCTTTTACCCTATAGTGTTTAAATTGATTTCATTACTCTAATTTGGCTTGCTTGTAATATATTGGATTCCCCTCCCATAAAGCTCCTAATTACCAGGCAGGAGAACAAAGCACCACTGTCCTAAACTATAATAGTAAATCCAAACCACCATGTTTAACTGATGCCCCATTTTGACTCCCTGGTCCAGGAGCTGTACAGCTGATATTTTCCCTGCAGACCAGAGTGAAATTAACAACAATCCTCTAAGTATAAAGATGGTGTCACCTCTGTATGCATATGGGGCAATTAGACAGTGTGTATACGGGAAAGACACACTTCTGGAGGCACAAGTGTTCGGCAGCCTTTTGGTCTCTGAGACAATAAAAGGTCTATAAAGTCATCACATCCTCCAGACCTGTGATACAGATACTTTCCCAGGGCCTCAGCTAACTTGGACTTGGAAGTAGAAAGAGGGTGTCACCTCTGTATACCGATGGGGCAATTAGAATTTGGGAGAGACACACTTCTGGGGCACAGCCTTTTGGTCTCTGAGGCAGAAAAAGGTCTATAAAGTCATCAGATCCTCCAGACCTGTGATGCAGATACTTTCACAGGCTCTCAGCTTGGACTTCTGTGCCCAGGAGCTGTATAACTGAGAGTTTCCCACAGGCCGGTGTGAAATTAACAGCCACCCTCTAAGTAGAAAGAGGGTGTCACCTCTGTATGCCAATGGGGCAATTAGAATATGGGAGAGACACACTTCTGGGTGCACAACTGTTCGGCGGCCTTTTGGTCTCTGAGGCAATGAAGGGTCTATAAAGTCATCAGATCCTCCAGACCTGTGATACAGATACTTTCACAGGGCCTCAGCTTGGACTTCCTTGCCCAGGAGCCGTATAACTGAGAGTTTCCCACAGGCCGGAGTGAAATTAACAGCCACCTTCCAAGTAGAAAGAGGGTGTCACCTTTGTATTATGGAGATGGTGTTACCTCTAAATGGCGGTGGGGCAATTCTACGTGTGCTCATTGGAAAGGCACACTTCTCCAGACAAAGATTCCATCTTACCTTTTGGTGGAGTGAGGGTACCAGGTCACACACAAAATCAGCCTGGGATTTTACCAGCACCTGGCCTGCCCATAACCAGCCAGTGCCATCTCTGGTGCTTCCTGGCCAGTCAACCAGTGTGCTCTAAGTCTGAGGCTTTATCATTAGGGTGAGGACATGGGCGGGGGTTGCTTGGGTGTCGGGATAGAGTGGTGAAGGAGATGGGGGGCTGGGATTGGATAGGAGTGTTAGTAGAAGTAGCAGACCAGACTGCCCCAAAGCTGTGCGGCCCACCTGGGCATTTGCCTGGGTCTCCCTATGGCCAGGAATAAATAAGAACATCAAGTCGTGTGCACATTGACATTTATTTTAAACCATCCTGGGTTTTGGTCCACTCCCCCTGATCGATGAGGGAGCCCGGAAGCAGGTGAGTATTGCGGTGCCCCAGAACATGGTGCACCCCTGATTGAGGTGCCCCGCTATGTGAAACCCCCCAGATCTCCCGATAAAACTCACCTCACCGCGGTCCTACGGCACATGCACGGTTGCTCGTCCAATCAGCGTGCTTGGAGCCGCTGAGCTATGCATGTCTAAGAGACGTCTTAGCTCAGCGGCTCCGAGCGCGCTGGCGGACGCATCTCGCACTTGCCTCTAACAGGGAGCGCGCCCGCGCCAGCCATTCACGAATAGCCGACGCGGGCACGTCCCCTGCTGGAGGGATAGCGGGGATGCAACCGTGGCCCACGCATGCACTGTTGGACCGGAATTCATGTAAGTATAGCCTGCGACCTGGGGGGTTGCACACAGCGGGGCATCACGATTTTGGATGCCCCGTGGGGAGGGGATGAATCGGCCCGGGCAGGGTTTTGGTCCACTTTAAACAAATTTGGTCCATAGGGGGGGCAAAATGAAACCCCCCTTGATAAAGAGAAAAATAAGATAAGAGATAAATGTCCTTTCTGATTCCCGAGATCACATCAGATCACATTGGAGCTGCTGAAGTCACGCCATCTAAGCCTTCTTCTAGGGACAGCAGCTCTGGTGGCCGCATCCCCCGCTTCGCTCTAACAGGGAGCATGCCCGCGCTGGCCATTCACAAATGCCTGGCTCGGGCACGCGCCCTGCTAGAGAGATAGCAGGGATGCGGCCGCGGCTCGTTGGGCCCGGAAGCAAGCTAAGTCTATGTGGCAACCTGGGTGGTTTCACACAGCGGGGTATCCCGATTTTGGATGCTCATGGGGGAGGGAATCTTATAGATTCCCGGGCTGATTGACGTGGCTTTGGTCCACTTTAAGGTCCCCATAGGCTCTACGTATCCAGAGAAGTAGCAGGGCTTAATGGCACCCAAGGAAAAGATTCAAAATGGCGCCTCCCACCTGTTCTCAGCCCCCCCCCCCCCCCGTCTCCCCCTAGCTATGCCCCTGGGCACATCTCATTAAAGCTCCTCCAAATTATTAGTGAGATATTTCCTAACTCATGGTCCCTGTTAAATTTCAGGGGGGCGCTCTTAACTCACATGAAGGTTAAAGTTATAGGCCTCGATGCAATAAAGGTAGAATAAAATTCTCATGGTAGTAAAAGATTGAATTCATGAGAAAAAAGCCTGAGAATGTCACTGTTACTGAATCACCAGATAAGAAAACAATGAAAGTCAATGGCACTTATTTACTCTTAAGAAAAGTAGAGAACTGTTTCCTCCTTTCTACACTGTAGTAAAAGCTGCCATTGACTTTCATTGTCTTTTTATCTAGTGATTCAGTAACAGTGACATTCTCAGGCTTTTTTCTCATGAATTTAATTTTTTACTACCATGAGAATTTTTTCAACTCTTATTGAATCGAGGCCATAGATTCCAAATAGATCTTGAGAGAACATTAAAGGACACCCAAGCCTAAGAGACCAAGGATGATATAATATGGTTGGGGAGCACATTGATTAGTTACAAACAGATCATGGGTTCAGCAGTTGGTTGGATGGACCCTCGGCTTTCACTTTTTTCCCCTTTCCTGCAGGAATAAGTTAACAACTAAACCACCAGTGTCACATGTTAATGATGTAGAGGTTCCGCCTCTCCCTAGAGCTTCATGGTGTCCCAGACTTCAGCACGGGTAGACCCCTGGCTCTCCCACAGACTGGTGTATAAAGTGCCTCAAATTCTAGACGTGGTGGGACTTCTGTATGCTGATGAGGCCATTAAGAAGTGTGATCATGGGAAAGACACACTTCTGGATGCTCTCCTGCAGTTTGGTGTGTACCACAAAGACTTTGAAGTCACTTTAGCCTTTAAACCGAACCTTCAGCATGGTTTAATGAAAAGCCCAAACCCATAAAAAACTATTTCCCAGCATCTAAAATTAATATATTTTACGTTTTTAGTCACTTACTTATTATTCTTTCCCCCATCGGGCTGCAACTCTGTTCAGGACTCTAGGACACGGGCGCCGCCATCTTGACTCTGAAGCATCACGTACTGAGGAGAGGAGAGCAGAATAAAGTAGAGGAGGGTAGGTTATAGCTGTGCTTTGCACAGACAGAGCAGAGCTTGGGACAGGGAAAGGACAGCAATCCCAGAATGCAGAGTGACACAGTCAGAAGACACTTCCTGTTTGCAGGCTGCCTGATGCTCCATGGGCCACCATCTTGGATGTTTAAAGACTCATAACAAGCAGTAGATAGAGGTAGGATGATTTTTAATGTGAGCAATCTGTATGTACAGTGTGTGGGAACCCTATAATATATGCTATTATTCAGGGTGAAGGTCCGCTTTAAAGAGGACCAAAACCCACCCTCAATATATGAGACTCCAGGGTGGCATATCCGCTCCCCCAGAGCATCCAAATTCAGGATGCCCTGCTGTGTCATACCCCCCCAGGTCACCCGAAAACTCACTGTCTTTCCCGGTTCAAAAGCACATGCACAAGCAGTTGCCGCATCCCTGCTAGAGGGTAGCGGGGGATGTGGCCGCCAGCGCGCTCGGATCTGCTCGCCTTAGACGAGCTCTTGGGCGAAGGGGCAGAAGCGGATCCGAGCACGCTGAGTGGAAGAGAGGCTGCGCACGCGCCATAGGACTGAGGAAGGGTGGGTGAGGTCAGGCGTCCTGGGGGGCTTCCGCTGTACTATATAGCAATGGGGCAGCACGATCCGGGCTGCCCCGCTGCGCATCGCCATCATTAAAACAAGAAACAGGGCATCTGGATACTCACCGCTTCGGTGCCACGGCGCAGCCTATCAGCCTGCAGGATGCTCCAACAAGACTGCAAGCAGCCTATCAGCCTCCAGGGCCAGTATTGGTAGACCCTGCCGCTGGCCAAGCTGATAGGCTGCTTACACTCACTTAGGAGCGTCCCAGAGGCTGATAGGCTGAGCCGCAGCAGGAGCAGAAGAGGCCCAGAAACGGTAAGTATCTGGGCACCTGCTTTCCTGTCTTAACGATGGCGATGCGCAGGGGGGCAGCCGGGGTTGCTCATTTTTTACCATAGTTCGGCTAGCAGAATGCATAACTACGCTGAAAGCTGTAGCAGCGCCCCCTGGTGTCCTCCAGTGATTATTCAGTTACACACAATACAACATTGAGGATCAGCTGTATCAGTTATAATACCCTCAAAATATATCTGAAAGCACTACAAGCTAAAATGCCACATACACCTCATGCGACAGATTAGTGTAACTGAATGTCTAAATGCTGGAAAGCACCGATGGCATGGCTACACAGTCAGTGAGTCATACAGACACCATTCAAACAGCAGACTGCATCCAGTTCATGTTTTTAAAGTGGATCAAAGCCCCAAAATTCCTCCCCCCGGGGCATCCAAAATCGGGATGCCCCACTGTGTGAAACCCCCCAGGTCGCCCCATACACTTAACTTCTTTTCCGGTTCAACGGCCGTGACTGCATCCCTGCTGTCCTTCTAGAGGGGTGCGTGCACGTGCCAGGAATTTGTGAATGGCCATCGCAGGCATGCTCCCTTTTAGAGGGAAGCGGGGGATGCGGCCATTAGCGCACTTAGACGAAGACACTCAGATTATACCCTCAGTGTCAGGGAAAGTGTAATTTGAAAACATAATCAGATTGGACCCCAAGTATCTGGGACCTATAGACTTGAGAAACCATTCAGCTTGGACCCCAGTTTCTGGGATCAATGGACTTGAGAAACCATTCATCTTGGACCCCCAGTTTCTGGGATCAATAGACTTGAGAAACCATTCAGCTTGGACCCCTAGATTCTGGGATCAATAGACTTGAGAAACCATTCAGCTTGGACCCCCAGTTTCTGGGATCAATAGACTTGAGAAACCATTCAGCTTGGACCCCCAGTTTCTGGGATCAATAGACTTGAGAAACCATTCAGCTTGGACCCCCAGTTTCTGGGATCAATAGACTTGAGAAACCATTCAGCTTGGACCCCCAGTTTCTGTGATCAATAGACTTGAGAAACCATTCAGCTTGGACCCCTAGTTTCTGGGATCAATAGACTTGAGAAACCATTCAGCTTGGACCCCTAGTTTCTGGGATCAATAGACTTAAGAAACCATTCAGCTTGGACCCCCAGTTTCTGGGATCAATAAACTTGAGAAACCATTCAGCTTGGACCCCTAGTTTCTGGGATCAATAGACTTGAGAAAACATTGAGCTAGGACCCCTAGTTTCTGGGATCAATAAACTTGAGAAACCATTCAGCTTGGACCCCTAGTTTCTGGGATCAATAAACTTGAGAAACCATTCAGCTTGGACCCCCAGTTTCTGGGATGAATAGACTTGAGAAGCCATTCAGCTTGGACCCCCAGTTTCTGGGATGAATAGAATTGAGAAACCATTCAGCTTGGACCCTCAGTTTCTGAGATAATTAGACTTGAGACACCATTAAGCTTGGACCCCTAGTTTCTAGGATCAATAGACTTGAGACACCATTCAGCTTGGACCCGCAGTTTCTGGGATCAATAGACTTGAGAATATATTAATCTTGCCCCTCTGTGTCCAGGACTTATAGACTTGTGACACTCAGCTTAGACCCCCAGTGTTCAGAACCTATACACCTGAGAAGATGCTCAGCTTAGACTTCCAGTGTACAGGCAGTGGTGTGCTTAACCACCATGCATACCATGTAAGTGCATGGGGCCCCCACCTGCCAGAGGGCCCCCAGAGGCAGGGTCAGATCAGTGACAACTTTTGTTTTAAAAAAATTTATAAATAATAGCACTCGGCAGGCGTGTGGGCAGCGGCTAGTGAGGGGTCATTTAACTCAATGCAGTGTCCAGGACCTGTTGCCTTGATGAGACAGTCATTTTGGATCCCCCGTGTTTAGGGTCTAAAGACTTGAGAAGACACTCAGCTCAAACCCCCAGTTTTCAGGACCTATTACCTTGAGGAGACAGTCAGTTTGGATCCCCCGTGTTTAGGGTCTAAAGACTTGAGAAGACACTCAGCTCAAAACCCCAGTGTTCAGGACCTATTACCTTGAGGAGACAGTCAGTTTGGATCCCCCATGTTTAGGGCCTATAGACTTGAAAAGACACTCAGCTCGAACCCCCCAGTGTCCAGGACCAGAAGCTTAACGTGCTGTGCGTGTAACTGGCCCCAGTTCAAGTGAATGGGCAGACGGGACCACATACAATGCAGTGAGCTTCCAGTTCAGCCACACTGTGCATCCCAGGTATCGGGCGGTGACCGGAAGATGGTCACTGCTGCAGTACAGCCGAGGTACATGTTTGAAATTTAGACCCTTAGCCCTGCTTTAGTGCTTGGTGAGGGTGGCAGGATGGGGGTGGGTCATTTAAAAATGGGCAGTATGGCTGGACTGGCCCTTTAGGGAACACTAAAGATGTAATAAGGACTATGCTCAAACACACTGGAGTGACCAACCTATTACTCTCGTTTGATGTCTGATCTGTACATCTGCAATAATATAATGCTGCGCTAGATAATTGGCTTAGATATTCGCTGTCTATGGCCCACTTGGTCCCCAGGAATCATTCCCTGACATGTCAAAATGAACAAACAAATCTTTTCTTTCCAATGACGAGAAGCCGCGGACCCGAGTTTTTTCCCATGGGCAAGTGAGAAATTAACAACGAGACTCAAATGATGGAGATGGTGTCACCTCTGTATGGTAATGGAGTCACTGAGAAGTGTGATCCTGGGAAAGGCACACTTCTGGAAACTTTTACCTTTTGGTGTCTGCTAAAACTACTTTGAAGTTTCCAGAATGTGTGTGTAGGGGGGGGGGGAGTGGGGGCGGTATCTGTTCATCACTGCCCACCACTGTAATTCTTCTATAAAGACGTGTTTCTCAACAACCATATATGTTAAACTATTCCAGTGCTTTCCAACTATCTTTAGTAAAGGATCAGCTCATAAGATAAAATGGGCCTCAAGTGCAACCCCAAAGATCACATCAGCATATCTTCTGAGTGTCTCTGATTTGGAGGGACTGTCCCTCTTTTGACTCTATGTTCCCCTGTCCCTCGTTGTTGTTCTCATTTGCCCCTTTTTGAGGTTTAACATGCAAATCTGCTTCAATAAATGATTCATTTGCCTATTTAAAGTGTTCATATTGTTCTAACTGTTACAACCAACCCATCCTTCATGAGGGGACGTGGCCTTATTTAACAAATGTCCCTCCCCTGTTACCACCCTGAAAAGTTGGCAGCTATGCATCAGTCATTCACACCCTTGTGCCCAAAAACACAGAATCAACTGGTGTTTGGTCCCATGCAGCTTTTATACTTTTATTTTTCATTAAGATGGCTGGACCATGGTTCAAAGCACTTCTTACCTTTTGGGACCCCTATTCTCCACTTAGATTGTAAGCTTGTGAGCAGGGCCCTCATTTCTTTTATTCCAATTGCTGATTCGTTTGTTGCCATATCATCTATTACTCTGTTTGTACATGAGCCCTCTGAACGCTGTGGAATATTTTGACGCTATATAAATAAATCTTAAATAGAAACATCAGACTTAAAGTAAAAAGGGGGCGATCCCCCCCCCCCCCCATCGGCTCCTACTACCTTTTGGATGTCACCGCTGCCTGCTGCAGTGTCATCCGGCTGCTTCAGGGCCCGATCCTTACCCCCCGCCTGCTTAGCTGGTGCTAAATGACAAGAACCGCTTTAGCCGTGCTTTTCAATGTCCCACGCCAATCTTGTAGCTCCGCAAAGTCTTGTGGGATTTCAGGTAGCTCCATTGCATCCCATTCATGGGCACTGCACAGGCGTGAGATCAGTACCTGATGGGATGCAAGATGGCGCCGCCCATAGGGAGGTCGCCCGGAATCCGAGGGACCCAGAAGATGGTTCCCCTCGGCGAGGTGAGTAAACACTCTCCAAGTGTGAAACTGGGGGGGGGGCAGTGAGGTTTGAGGGAAGTTTTAACCTCCCCGATATTCCTCTATAAAGGAGCCACAGCATTCAACCCTGTTAGCTCACAACCAAGCTCCTGTATCTATTGCATTGTATGTCCCAAATGGGGCTTTCAGAGATTAGAGTTAGGACGGCACCTAAATAGAGGTGCCTGGTGGTGCAGCTTTAGCATACTTCTGTGTGCCAGCCAAGACCTCTGTTAACCTTCCGGTCCTGGACACTGGGGGTTCAAGCTAAGCGTCTTCTCAAGTCTATAGGCCATAAACACGGGGGGTCCAAACTGTCTCCTAAAGGTAATAGGTCCTGGACACTGGGGGTTTGTGCTGTGGCTCCTCTAAGATTTGTGTATTGTAATTGTCCTGCTAACATGCACCTCCCAGGTTAAATAACCTTGGGCCTAGGCATCTCCCAACTTGTATTTTATACACCTATGAGTGTGACCCCGCCACCATCAAAAACAAGTTTGGTATTTTTCAGTCAATAAAAACAAACATAGACCACTGTACTAGTGACAATTTCACTTAGCGTGTGCCATATCAAATAGTGGTGCATCGGTAATATTGACATGATTGTCTTCAAATTGAATACAATTAAAGCTGGGCGGATTAGTTTCACCTATGCGGCTTCTTCTGCGCCCTCCAAGTTTGTATATGGTATAGTCTGCATCTGTATTGAAAACAGTATAATGACAATGTTGTGTTACCATTTATATACAATAACATATATAATTTAAGTAAGTAGCAATTTAAATAAATGAAATATATAGAAAACCCTGTACCTGATAAACATGTACAGAGCTTTGAATATTCTTAGCAGCAAGTTACAGCATGGCACGCAATGGGGAATATATTAGCTTGGTCACATAAAATAGCCCCAGTCCATCTATAAAATAGAAAGAGTGTGTGGAACTTAATAGTTAAAGGAGCACTATCGCAAAATTGTGTAATATTAAAAATACATATAAACACAGCAGCAAATGAGAGGAGGGGCCACTTATACATCTGAGCTGAATAAAACTCCTGCCATGCTTGTAGTTTATTCTCTCATGATAGGAATAAAATCCAAGGGTAACAGGTTTAGTCTATCAGGGGTGACAGAGCCTGTCACTCCGGATGTCAATTTCCTTCCATTAAAAGATAGAAAAACAAGCCTGGCTGGATATTTCTTGATAATTCGTGTATAAGTGACCCCTCCTCCCGCCATCCAGCATATTTATATGGATTTTTACCATAAAGCCATTTTTCGCGATGCTCTAAAGGTATATCCGGGCATACACAGACTCACCAGAGTAGTTATACAATCTGAGCAGCTGCCACCCTTCCATTGTAGTTCTATAAATAATATTATTAGTGTCGGGCGTACCCAAACGGCAAAGTTCAGGTTCATACCAAACCCGTCCAAGGACTACAGCAATTTACTACCAGCTTAATGTACTGAGCTGGCTGTGCCTGTATTCGCTTTTTTTTACTGGTAATTGAAGATTTGAAAAGTATAACCGCAATTACATTTACCAGTAAAAATACAATTACTGACACTGCCAGGCCATTAAGGTGAAAAAAATACCAGCCAGGTGGCAACAGTGGGCTCAGGTAAGTTACTGCGGCGCTTCCTGCTGCACAATCCGTACCACATATATTAAGCGTACAAGCAGGGCCCTCATTCCTTTTCGTTTCATTGGTTTAACCATTTTAGTATGTAATTTATTTCCCTGTTTGCACTTGAACCCCCTGGTTATAAAGCGCTGCATAAATAAAGATTATTATTATTATTATTACTATTATTAATAATAATAATAATAATAATAATAATAATATTAACCCGACCCATAATAAGAAGAACCTATTTTCCTCCATTTTAATATATGGTATGAATAGTAAACTTAACCAATGTGTAATAAAGAATAAAGATAGATGGTATAATATCATTGTAAGCTGCTGCAAATGTCCTCACTCATGGGGGCGGCCATTTTTCTTAGTATTTTAAGGGAGAAATTCTGGAATAACATGATAAACAATGACTGTTATGCAATGTTGTATAAGAGTTTTCAGCAGCCTTTTTTGTGAGAGGAGCAGTTGTGTTGCCGATCAAACCCTGAGGTGTGAGAAGTGTGTCAGCAGAAGTGTGTCCAGGTGACAAAAGGAAGTGGCCACACTTTGGCCTAACACCTCCACAGCAGGGGGCTGCCATGGGAACATGAGGACATCAGAGGCATTTCTAAAGAAGGTGCTTGTTGATACTTGCTAACCCAGGACAACACACGTAGACAATCGTTATTCAAGTGATCCCACACCTTTTGACTCAGATTCACTTTTTTTTTTAATCAAATACAAATTTACCTTGTACAGGACCTGGCTTGAGGACCTATTATCGTTGATTGCCTGCTAATGCAATTGGAAGATTAAATTAAGAGTCTTTTTTAAAGTGCACCTATACTGAGAGGGAAGTATATGTAGTCAGCTTCTATCCCTAACCTAGAGCCACAAAACAGCCAGTGTTTCTTTTATTTTTTTACCTCAGCCTTTTCCCAAATCCATAACACAAACTGGATGCAGTCGGCCATATTGTTCCCTGGCTGTGCACCTCCAGAATACACACAGCTCAGCAATGGGGAGCACTTCAACCTAACTGCCATTATGTGACTGAGGGATGGCGGAAATCACAGAAATGGAAATGTTTGTTTTTTCCTTTGTTGATTTGCTTGTTATTGGTTTTTGATTGAATTTATTAGTTGTTTTTTTCTTGTATATATTGTTTGTTTTTTACTTTATATTGTATTGTATTTTCATCTGTTATATTTGTGTATATCTTTTTTGAATTATGGAATATTGTAATTTTTCTTGTATATATAGTTAGTGAATTTCTTTGTTGTATACCTCTTTGAATTATGAGAATTAATCATTGATTTGAATGATGTAAATATATATATATATATATATATATATATATATATATATATATATAGTGAATTATTTATTTTAATCTGTTGTAAATTAATTTCTTAATAAAAAAAAAAATATTGCTCCCTGGCTGAGCAGCCCCACACCCAGAATACACACAGCTCAGCAATGGGGAGCACTACAACCAATTGCCATTATGTGACTGTTTGGCTGTAACTGAATGAATTAGCATATGACAGCCATTTACTAATCCTGTTGATTTTTCCTGGTGTTTTTATGGATATTGGGCAAAGGCTGAGGTAAAAAAGAAGCACAGGCTGTTTTGGGACACATGGCTGGGGATGGAAGGTGACCACATAAACTTCCTTTCTGAGTATAGGTGCACTTTAGGAAGCGTCAGCGCCACACGGCGCCACTTTTTTGGCCTCAATGACACTCAGAGTATGATTTAACAACTAAAAAAACGCTATCACCAATGTGGCTGTCAACGCCTTCAGCACTAGTGCCGAAAAGGATGCAGCGCTAGATTAAACCTGCCGCTGTAGCTCAAGATCCCAGAGAGCACAATGGGCAGAACTGCTTTAATGCTTATAATTAATATTACACACATTTATTTGTACAGAACTTGCATTTGGACTTGTCAATAATTGAAATGCAGGGCCTAGATGGACGACAATGTTTTTGGGGGGTTATTAAAATTGTTTTTGATGGCTTCTTTTGCTTAATGTGTAATCAGGACACCAACAACTAAAATGCAGCCGAAACGCACTATAAAAAAGTCACTGTAAAGAAACGCAGGACCTAGATGGGCCAAAATGTTTTTGTGGGGTTATTAAAATGTATTTTCATACCTTGTTTAACATTGTGTGATCAGGACACAAACTACTAAAACGCAGCCAAAACGCACTGTAAAGTTTGTCCCATTTGTCCCCAGCAGTGATTTCTTGTAACTGTAATGATGAAATGCCAACCAGTGCCAGAAAAACACAGTGCCCAAGATTTCAAGTAGGAAAAAATTCATATATAGGATGTTGCTTGCCGGAAAAACGTCAGTACAAAGTGGCGCTCACTGGTGCTGGGATAATCGTCCAGCGCCTCCAAAAGGGAAAAAGCGCTGACATAGGCCGGCCAATACCTAAGTGCAACAATCAAAGCTAATTAGTAGCGTTCTGCGAAGCGACTGCTGGCACCAATGTAGTGCACAGCACAGCGCCAGATAAGACGGGAATGCCAGCGCTCCAGCCACAAAAATGAAGCTAAAAGGCGAACATCATAAATAAGACTCATAATATTTTCTCAAATTCACCAAATATATATAGGGCCACAAAGATGGGGAGGCCGATTCATCAATAGCGCCAGGTAGCGACAGATGAGCGACTGAAGTATGGCGCTATGAGCGCCGCTAGCGTCAGCCGCGGGCGTTAGCGATTCGCTATAGCAGGCCTCCTCAGTCGCTACCTGGCGTTGTTGCGAACAACGCCTACATTGCTGAATATGATGTTGGCCCTCAGCTTTGTTGGCGCTGTCAGTCAGTGTGACCACGCTATTCTACACAGCGCCTGTTAGCTTTGCTGTGTCCTGGCCATCCAGTACCTTCTGAATAAAACACATTGCCACATTTGTTTTGAAATGTAAAAATTTTTTTATTTTGTGTGTAAAAGGAAATTAAATTCTACCAGATCTTCGAATATAAATGGAAAAAAAAACATAATTAAACACATAGCCACAATTTTTTTTTTTTTATTTGTTACCTAAAAAGGAAATACAATTAAATCACCAATGAGAAAGAAAAGGAAAATAAAAACAGAACAGAGAAAGAAAAGGAAAATAAAAACAGGACAGAGAAAGAAAAGGAAAATAAAAACAGGACAGAGAAAGAAAAGGAAAATAAAAACAGAACAGAGAAAGAAAAGGAAAATAAAAACAGAACAGAGAAAGAAAAGGAAAATAAAAACAGAACAGAGAAAGAAAAGGAAAATAAAAACAGAACAGAGAAAGAAAAGGAAAATAAAAACAGAACAGAGAAAGAAAAGGAAAATAAAAACAGAACAGAGAAAGAAAAGGAAAATAAAAACAGGACAGAGAAAGAAAAGGAAAATAAAAACAGAACAGAGAAAGAAAAGGAAAATAAAAACAGAACAGAGAAAGAAAAGGAAAATAAAAACAGAACAGAGAAAGAAAAGGAAAATAAAAACAGGACAGAGAAAGAAAAGGAAAATAAAAACAGGACAGAGAAAGAAAAGGAAAATAAAAACAGGACAGAGAAAGAAAAGGAAAATAAAAACAGGACAGAGAAAGAAAAGGAAAATAAAAACAGGACAGAGAAAGAAAAGGAAAATAAAAACAGAACAGAGAAAGAAAAGGAAAATAAAAACAGAACAGAGAAAGAAAAGGAAAATGAAAATAGGAATTAGAATGAAAAGGAAACTTACAACAGAATTAAACACATAGCCACATGTATATATCTATATTTTTTTTAATTTTTTCTCTAACAAAAAATTAATAATAAAACATAAATGAAATAGAAAATGAAAAGTCCAGCAGAAATGCAAAAGAAAAGTAAAGTCCAGGAAAGGGTTGTGAAAGGAATGTAGAGATCATGGTGCATCTCTTTGTGCCTGAAAAATTATGAAAAGTGCAGTTAGTATATATCTTTATAGTTGTTTTGTGTTTTCTTTTAAAAAAATGCATAACTTGATAACCAACATTGGCGTCTTACACCCCCCTTAGAGTGGTTTGGGTCATCTTACACCCCCCTTAGAGTGGTTTGGGTCATCTTACACCCCCCCTTAGAGTGGTTTGGGTCATCTTAAACCCCCCTTAGAGTGGTTTGGGTCATCTTACACCCCCCCTTAGAGTGGTTTGGGTCATCTTACACCCCCCTTAGAGTGGTTTGGGTCATCTTACACCCCCCTTAGAGTGGTTTGGGTCATCTTACACCCCCCTTAGAGTGGTTTGGGTCATCTTACACCCCCCTTAGAGTGGTTTGGGTCATCTTACACCCCCCCTTAGAGTGGTTTGGGTCATCTTACACCCCCCCTTAGAGTGTTTTGGGTCATCTTACACCCCCCTTAGAGTGGTTTGGGTCATCTTAAACCCCCCTTAGAGTGGTTTGGGTCATCTTAAACCCCCCTTAGAGTGGTTTTGGTCATCTTAAACCCCCCTTAGAGTGGTTTGGGTCATCTTAAACCCCCCTTAGAGTGGTTTGGGTCATCTTAAACCCCCCTTAGAGTGGTTTTGGTCATCTTAAACCCCCCTTAGAGTGGTTTGGGTCATCTTAAACCCCCCTTAGAGTGGTTTGGGTCATCTTAACCCCCCCTTAGTGCGTTTGTTTGCTCTTTTGGATGGGAGGTCAAAGACATTTAAACAGGAGTGCAGTACTTGCATTAGAGTGAAGGGTAGTTAGCTTACCGCAAAATAAGAAGTGATCAGCCTTTCCCTTAGCTCATCGCCAGTCTGGGTGTCCTCACTTCTATCTGCGGGCAGGTTGGGGATTTCTGGCACCAGTGCTGTCTCCTCGGGGGCTTGGATTCGGTGACATATACAGATATTGTGTAACACACAGCAGGCAAGGATGATTTTGGAAACCTTCTGTGGGCTGTAGAGCATCTCTCCTCCTGGCCGTGCCAAACAGAGAAAGCGTGCTTTCAGCAGGCCGATGGTTCTTTCCACAATGCTTCTGGTCTTGCGATGCGCTGCATTGTAGCGTTCATGGGCAGAGGTCCGTGGGTTCCTGACCGGAGTCATGACCCACGTTCTCTGCCCATATCCCTTGTCCGCTGTAGAAAAAACACAAGGAGAGAGACAGCAATTAGTACTAGTACATGTTTTTGGGTGGTAGTTTGTTTAAAATTGCCTTACTAGGCCACATATTAGCAAAATACATAGACATGGTTAATTTATTACCCAGTAGCCAGCCAGCTGGCATTTCGTTGTTATCAAACTTCCGGCACAGGACTGTCCGCTGCAAGACGTAAGAATCGTGGCATGAGCCGGGGAACCCCGATCTCACCGCCCGCAGCTTCATCTCATGGTCACAGACCACCATGATATTAAATGAATGGAACTGCTTCCTGTTTCTGTAGGACAGCTCCTGTGCACGGGGAGGGCGGAAAGGGATATGTGTACCATCAACGCACCCTAGCACATTCGGGATCCCTCCCATCAGATAGAAAGCATGTTTTATTTTGGCAACCTCTTCCTCATCCTCAGGAAACTTGATGTAAATTGGGATTAAATCACAAATTGCCAGAACTACCTGGATTAGGATGCGGCTCATAGTAGCCTGGCTTATCCCGCTGAGGAGGGCTGAGGTTGCCTGGAAGGTCCCTCGTGCCAACACATTAAGAGTGGCACACAGGCGTACTATGCCTGGAATGGAGTGAGTGCGTTTGGTGGATGGCTCGATTTTGGTCTTAATCTGATCATATAGGGACTGTAGTGCAGCACGATTCAGACGGAAGCGGCTCCTGATCTGCTCGTCACTTAAGTCCCATACTGAAAGGCGGATTGCAAAGGAGCGGGGTGCCCTAAGCCTCACAACACCCCGCTCCCTTTCCTCCTGCTCTTTCAGCATACACATACATCCATCCACCCAGACACCATACATCACCCTCTTATCCATCACACACACTAAAGATATATACAAAAACAAAAATAAACAAAAAAAAACACTAACACACAACACACACACAAACAATCACACTACACACACACCCGCTACAATGCAGCTCACCACAAAACCAGAACTATAGTGGTCCAAACCACCAGCCTGCTGAAAACCAGCTTTCTAAGTTAAGCACAACCAAGAGGGGAGTTGCTGCACAGCCCACAAAAGGCCCCAAAATCAAGCCTCACTTGCTGTATGCTACACAATATTTGCAGATGCCACCCAAACCAAGCTCCTAAAGAAACAGCACTGATGTCAGAAATCACCCAACAAGCCACAGAGAGTGAGGACAGAAACCAGACAGAGGCTCAAATGAGCTAAGGGAAGCGAGCACAGCACCACACCACAGCCTTTGCCACAGTGTAAGAATAGCAGAACCTAGTTCATTCCTTCCTTTTATACTTCATTTTCAAAAGTGACAGGTCCGCTTTGCCGCCTTTTGCGTCGCTCTGCTATTTCCGGGCGCCAATTAGCCGACCCAGGTGTGCGTAAAACAGAGTGCGCACGCGTACGCTAGTAGCGCTACTAGCGTACTTGAGCCGTAACGTGCGTGCATTAACGGACATGGGCCAAAAATCAGGTGGGGACCAATGAAAGTGAAGCTGTTGTTTTTTATATAGCCGTTAGGCTAAGCACATGTCACAAGGGTTGCAGATACATCAGTCCATTGTTGGATTTGGGTGTGTGTTGTTTGTTTAATGAGGTCTGTAATGAGTTAATTGGCTAACACACATGCTTCTGTCAGTGCAGTGGAGGTGTGCCTAGAAGGAACTGGGCTGTATGTGTGAATCAATTAAGTGGGCTGCTTTTGGATTGGCTGTTAGAGCACATAAAACCTGCCCAAGCCTAAGAGATTGCGATGCCATTCTGTAGTGTGCATGCGTGCTTGTGGGGTGTTGATTTGTGTGTGTGTGCAGCTACAGGATGGAGCCAAATACAGGACATCTGCCGGCCACAGCAGGCCCGAGTAGGAGTTTGGTGGGTGCTGTGCGCAGACCTCCCTTACGGAAAAGGGCACAGCCTGAAGGTGGGGCAGCACCCCAGGCTAAGCGCCCAGGTGCCAAGAGGGAGCCTGAATTTAATTTGGCTGAGAATAATCATCTTGTGCGCCTGACACTTGCGAAATGGGAGCTGCTATTTGGCTCCCAAAGCAAGTCCATAGGCAAACAAGAAAGAAGCAAACTGTGGGATGCCATTGGTGTGGAGCTTAGTAGCACAGCTCAACACCCACGTAGTGGCCCATCCTGCAGGAAACGCTTCTACACTTTGCGAGGGGCCCTTATGAAAAAGATGAATCACGATCTTGATGTGGACAGTGGGTTCATCCAGGCTCCAAAGAGTACCTACAGGCCGTATGAGGAGATGCTGAAGGCCAAAATCCCACTGGCTCGGCTGCAGGGTGTGGATCCTGGGGATGACACCACCGGTTGGGCTGAAGGTACATATTTTCTGGCTTTTACAATAACCTAATGTTAATGTCTGTGATTAGCATTTTTACATTCTGACCAACTAACTGTAGGACCTGTGAAGTATTACATTATAGCTAAAACATTTGTAACTTTTCTGTCTGTTGCTTTATGCATAGGTGCACATGCTGCTGTCCGGGATGTGGCTCCGGACACCCAAGCTCCTGCCCTTCCAGCAACCTCAAGGCTACCCCAGTCTGCCATTGAAGGTATTTACCCATTATTTGTTTGCTGGTTTTTTTCTAAACAAATGGGTGTGGGAGCAGCTCAAGCAATAAAGGTTTGCCCTGTTGACTATTAATAATATGTGCGTGCGGCCTAATTGCACGCCCACTGTAACACTCACAGGCAGTAACTAACAAGGCCCTAACATGTGTAGATATGTAGGATGCCAGAGATGTGTAGCCATATATCGGCATATCAATGTGTGAGCCACACTTGGCTTGATTAGTCAATATTAGTGAAAGAGCTGCTCACACACCTTAATGCATGTTGTATTTTGGCACGCACATTAGCTATGGCTCAATGTTGGTTTTATTTTGGCCTAGCTCCCATGCCCTTGGCCCCAGCATCTCCTCCGGATCCCACCTACTCTTTGGATGTCGGTAAGTGCATGTGTTCACCTTGCTTGATCCACTTTGACTCAAGTGCATGTGTCTCATTTGTCTTTTTTCTTGGTAGGCCAAGTGACTGGTTCATCTTTGGACCCCACTTCCGATGTTGCCGGTCAACAGGACCCTGTTGGTGTGTACAGCAATACATAATGTATCCTTTCTGCTGTTTAGGTTACACTGGTTCAATTTTGTTAGTCTACTAAGCTACATGTTTGCTTGGTAAACTTGAAGATGCCTCTTGGGAGTGCTGGTTGCCTCCCCAGGGTCAGTCTCTTAGTTATTTTAGTGATAGCAATGTATATTTGCGGACATATTTTTAGCCAAACATTCCCTGTAGTAGTTTGCTGATTATTTAGACACATTTTTAATTTGTTTTAGTTGACCCGAATATCGGAAGTGGCTGTCCAGAAAGGGCCCCTCAAGTTCCAGCTGCCAGAGATGAGGGTAAGTGGTTTTGCCTTGCTCTAGTCTGTATTTTGGCTCTAATGTTGTGCCACTTGCTTCTGGCAACTTGTGTGTCCACATGTATTTTCAAGGTCCAAGCTCGAGTGAGGACCCCACTCCAGACATCTGGGATATTGCGGGTATGTTTAATTTAAGCAATGTTTATGATGAGATTTGCAGAAATTAGTGCGTCTTAGCCCTGTAACATACATGTTAACAATCTGAGTTTAACCGAGACCTTTGGTCTAGTGTGTATTTTTAAACTTTTTAGAGGTATGGCCTCGATAGCCTAACCAGGTTACATTAGAGTTTGGCCCACAGACCTACTAACCTGATTTTCCTGTTTAGCATATGCCAACTTGCCCGACATCTCGGATGTTGATTTGCGACTCTCTGGCAGCGATACCTCGAGCCTACCTGGGCCGGAGGACACGCAGGTAACATGGCTGATGTAGACGACCTCGAAACCCATTGGCATATTCGTGGGTAGTGGAAGAAGCAACATGTAACATTTCCTTTCATTGTTGTTTTGGCAGGAGGCGGAACCAGAACCCCAAGCTGGGACCTCTTCCCAAGTCCCATGTGGCCAAGCTTCAGAGGCTCAGACAAGGGTAAGTTGTCTAGTGAGTGTTTATGGTAACTTTTGGGAGGGGCATAACTGCATTTGTTCCGTTTCACTAAAATGTGGTTTACTATTTGTTTAGCCTCCAACCACAGCAAGAGGAGGTGTGGCACCAACCAGTGCCGATTTCTACCAACTAGGGGTCCGGATGGTGGAGGACTACAGTCGCCAACAGCCGCGTGATGGATCTAATGAGCGCATTGCGGCGTTGGAAAATCAGGTGCTGATGTGTCAGCAACAAAATGAGGGCCTGCAGCGCCAGGTGGACCAGTTAAGGCAAAACCTACAACAGAACCAGGACCTTGGTCGCCTTGCCAATGTTATCGAGCAATCTGTACAGCGCCAGGAAGAAGCAATACAGCGCCAGGCAGAGGCAATACAGCGGCAGGACCAAACTTTGTTGTTGCTACAACAGCTCATACAACAGCAGTCTATATTTTTTACTGCACTGTTGTCCCCCAACACCGCCCCTAGCAATGACTCCCAACCTCCCCGGCCACCCAGCCAAGAATATTAATTTTGTATCTTTTTGGTTATGTAAATATATTTGCTTCACCCACCTCTAAATTGTGTGTTTCCTAAGACCTCGCTAATAACACAGTCAGGGATGAGTATCTGGATCTACATATGTCAATGTATTGGTCAATGTAGCCCACACATTGGAGCCCATAGCTTACTATGGTTAACACCTGAAATGGCTCAAAAGGTATGGCTACATTGACCCACAAATGTTTTGGGAGACAGCTAAACTAGGCTTTGCAATGCAACACACTGTAATGATGTGAATCAAAAATTTTTTAATATAAACAATGGCCAACACGGCCAACCTTGGCCAACAACGGCCATCAAGAGACCAGCCTTCCCCCCCACCCTAACGACGCCGTCGGCGCCTCTTCCTGGCCAGCAGCATCAGCTTCAGGAGCCGGATCTCCCGCCACAGTCTGCGATGCTGGTTTTCACAAGCTGTAGAAATGTAGAAACAACAATTTATTAATAATTTGGCAGTGACCTCAACAGACACAGATGTAGCAATGTAATGTCATTGTGTCCAATTAGGTGACACTCACATTAACATTGTTGACCACTGTGTGCTTATTGGTTAACATTATATGAGTACTATTGACTGGCAGGAATGTGAACAACACATCCCAAGCATACATTTTAGCTTAAAGTGTACCAACACCCACGGGTGATTGGCCCGGGAATCTATCAGATTCCCTGCCCCATCACCTCCCTCCCCGCGGGACATCCAAGATCGGGATGTCCCTGGGTGTGAAACACCCCCCAAACCCCAAAATACCTACCTCAGTTTCTGTGTGGCAGTGCCGCTGGGCCCTCCCTGGTGCCCCTCTAGACGTGTGCGTGCCTGCGCCGGCCGTCTGTGAATTGCCGGCGCAGGCACGCCCCCGTAAAAAGGGGCGCGGGGGAGGCGGAGGAGGAGGCAATTTGCAATGGCTTGTACATTTTTGGGAGTCAACGTGAGTTCAGGGGGTTGTCACACAGCGGTGCCGATCAGGGGTGCCCCACCGTAGTGGAACAACACCCAGGAAAGTCAAAATCCTGGTTGTTGTTCCAGTTTAACTCTTGGGAAGCAAAGAAGGTCTAATTCCCTGTGTGTCCATTTTTGTGTTTAGTAACAGCCAAACATCAGGGCCGAAGTCCGAACGAGTCCACGAGTTTACCCTATAATGTTACAGGTCCAGACCTAATCGGGCCCATTTGGTTGTGTCTAACGCAAAAATAGTCTCTATGGGGCCTAATGAAGGATGTGAGCCAACAATCAAGCATGCAAACAGGCATGTTGGATTATTGTGCCAACACATTGAATAGAGATGTGTGTGAAATTAACACATAGGTAAATTTAACTTGGCTGCTGATGTGACTAGAAGACATAGGTTTCACAAGTCTTTAGGCATATGAAGTGGGATGTACTCACCATCGCAGCTGTGGCGGGGGCCCATGCTGCTGGCCGTCCCTGGAGCTGGGGTGGGGAGGAGGGTCTCTGGCTCCGTCTGCGTCGCAACATCTGTCAACATAAAGCAAAAGGCAAAAACACAATTAGTGGGCAAATGACACATGACTATTTGACATCCATCTGGTTATTGAGTCTGAAAATGCAAAGGCTTGCATGGTTACATACAGGTTGACCTAAATTAGCATATTTCCTGGACCATGAGTTAATGTCAATTTGTAAGGCTTCACACATGTATCCCTAAAGATAATGTGCAAATAACATAGACAGTGCTATTTAAAGGAATCATTTGCAGATGTTTGGCTAATGTTAATAGTGGGCCACATGTTGGAGCGGGAACAACTTAACCCAAGAAAAGAAATGCAAACACCCATCATGGTGTTGCCAGAAACATAGGGGTGGTTGACAGTTGGCTAGCACTGTAGTGGGGTTTGTGATGTTAATGTACATTAGCAAACCAGCTGACACAATGGACCAGGAAACGTGTCTGATAAAAGTGGTCCAAGACCCAGGATTGTTAATATTCAGTGTGTTAGTCTACTTTGGCAGAGCAACAAAATTTTAAGCTTCAACCACCCCTGCCTTCCGCACATCACTCCTCCAGTGTGTGCGCACGCGCATGCCAGTATGAAACATAGCGCAGGCGCACACACATCTAGAGTGCCACACAGGAGGCAGGGACGATGGCTTCTGGCAACCCCAAAGAGTTAAGTAGTTTGTGGTTTTTGGTTTGGGGGTGGCCCAGGGTGAGGGATGTGATTGGGCAGGGAAGGCGGGAGAATCCAAGCAATCTCATCAATGTTTGTTGGTCCACTTTAAAGAATGACATAAATTCCAAATTGAGATGGCTAACAACATACACTTACCACGACTATGCCCGAGGAGAATGCTTCGCCAAAACTCCATGGAGGTGCCGCCTATATGATGCCCTGCAAATTAGAGAGGAATGGCAAGGGCTAAGCAAAATTGGTCAGATGAAACCTGTCACAGACTAACAATTAAAACATGTGCACTCACCAGGGGATGAAGCGCCACTTGAATCCCAGGGAGGGCTCTGAGGAGGAGGCGGGGAGCCTCGGCTCCTCACACTCTGCTCCGAAGATCCACCAGGCAAAGGACCACCCTCCTCCCTCTCACTCCCTGCTTGAGAGGGGGCCCTTGCCTGGTGAGAGTCCTCAGACGCAGAGTGTGAGGAGCTGAGGCTTGATCCAGCCTGCCCCCCAGCAGCACACTCCTCTGGGGCGTCATCCCCTTCCTCCCCTGGGTCCTCTAAATAGGACCCGCGGGAGGGACCCTCCCCCGATGACTCCCCCGAGTCCGCCTGCCTGGTTCGGGGGAGGAATCCCTTCCCACGTTTCCCCAGGGGAGGACGCTTATCTGTGTGGAGGAGGTGAAAGGAAATAATTAATCTAAAGAGCAAAAAAGGACACAGCTTAGCAGATGATTATGCACAAAGGCAAAAAAGAACTTAAGCTTTAACTTACCTGATGCGTAGGCATCATATAGGCGGTACACGCCTTCTGGGTCCCGGCGCTTGAAATCTGACCATTTTTGCTGAATAGCCCGGATGGTCAGGTCGGTCTGGAAGCGCCGGGACACAGTGGCCTTCACCTCCATGGCAAGGCGTTTCTTAGCTCCTCGGGCATAGTCGTATTCTGACTTGCAGAAGTCCTATGAAAAAAAAAACAAAAACAAAAAAGGAAAATTAATACATGACATCAGAACAATGTCATAAACAGTTAAACAGAGAAAAGATCTAAGTGGACCCACACCCAGGATTAACATTAATCTGGGTTTGGGTGCACTTTGGTGTGCCACAAATATTGTGGGTGGACCACTGTCTGCAACCCCCTTGGAAGGCCACAAATACACCGCTGAGGACAGTCCCACGTCACTCCGCAAGCCAAACACAGTGCTCCAAGCCGGTGTTGTATGCGCATCCAAGGCCGTTGGGAGGTGCATACAAGCTCAGCTGTGTCTGCACGGCAAAGTACGCATGTGGCGTTTGACTCTAACAGGGAGTGCGCCTGCACACAAAATGCAAATATGTCTGGCGCCGGGGTACACCCTGCTAGAGGTAAACGCAATAGGCATGCGCAGCTCACGCATGCACAGATGTGACGGGGCAGAGGTAATTTTTAGGCCCCTCCAGGGGGGGGGCATCCCAGCAGGACATCCACAATGGGGATGCCCCACGGGGATTGTTAAAATTTGGTCTGACAACAAATAAATTTCAGACCCTATCCCCCCTGTGTGTTCAGCAACTTTAAACATAAAAAAAAAAAAAAAAAAAACTCACTTTGACCACCTGGCCATTTACGCGGCTATCCACCCTTGTGCGCCTTTTCTTACTGGGCCCCGGAGGGGAAGGGGTGGGAGGGGGGCTATTTGGGGAAGGTGAGGTAGGTGGGGGAGGTGGGGGAGGGGTGGTGGGGCCGGAATCAGAGGAGGAGCTGGGGAGGCGCATCAGTCTTCGCTTTGGAGCCATATTGGAAACGCTAAGGAGGAAACAGGAACCGGAAATGACGCTAGCGACATTAGACCAAAAAAAAAAAATTAAAAAAAAAAATACGCTCCGCGCCCCAGCAACAAGCTATTCTCAGCTATGTGCAAGCTAAGTGGCGGAAAAACTAAAATTACTATTTAAAACAAGCTATTGGCCTAAGCGCGAGACAGTTTTACCTTAAGGTGGCGTTGAAACGCAAAGGAGGATCCCGGAACCGGATATGACGCTAGCAAATGTGCTTCTAAATTCGAACACAAACATGCGCGCAACAGGGACAAGCTAATATAAGCTCTAGGCACGCTAAGTGGCGGACAAAACAAAAATATACGCTGCTAAACAAGCTATTGGCCTAAGCGCTAGACAGTTTTACCTTAAGGTGGCGTTGAAACGCAAAGGAGGATCCCGGAACCGGATATGACGCTAGCAAATGTGCTTCTAAATTCGAACACAAACATGCGCGCAACAGGGACAAGCTAATATCAGCTCTAGGCACGCTAAGTGGCGGACAAAACAAAAAAATACGCTGCAAAACAAGCTAGGGCCAAAGGCGCAACGATTTATTAGCTGCATTTAGCAGGGAAATCTACATACTGTAATGCATAGGTCCTTCTAAAGCATACACCGTTGTGCTTAAATATAAAAATCTAATTCCTTCAAAAATTCAACACACAATCAAACTAGACTAATACCTGAAAATGTAGCACACATGAGAATGCATAACGGGTTGTTATGAGCTGGTACGACTGAATGTAAATTCTGCTATATGTGGCCAGGCACGCTCACAACTACAGTGTATTCATTAACAACGACTGGGGTCGCGGAAAGTGAATTCCTTGAAACTGGCAGAAGGACACATGTATGAACAGCACAGCGACGCACAACGCAGCGCAGCGAGGCACAGCGACGCTCGCGCCGCCAGATAGCGAATTAAAACAGCGACTGCACAAACACCGACCAACACAGATTCATCAATGACAGGGCTGCCGAATAGCTTGGGCGCTGACACTTTCTAAGAGCGAACGTGACCGACCAACCTGACAGGCTACAAAATAGCTTTACAAGGCCCGTTTGTGTGTAAAACCAGGGAATTTGATGCCAATGAGTTTGGGTGGAGGAGACGCAATTCCCATGTCACTCACAACATTACATTGTGAAACAAAAAAAAAAAAAAAAAAATTAACAATAACCAGCCACATTCATAAAACATATCAATATAAACATGTGTGGAATTTTGTCCCAACAAAAACAACCCAAAAACAACTAAAATCAATCATTGCAGCGTCTGCCATTGAAATGTATGGGAGAGCGGCAGGTAGCGCCAGGTAATACGTGTCGCTGTGAAGGAATTTGCTGCGGCGCTGTTCGTTCCAGGCGGCTTCATGATGAATCCCGCGCTTGCTGTCGCTCTCGCCGGCGCTAGCCTCATTTTGCGTGATAAATGCGTCATTGTGACCGCCGCCGGGCGTACTGGAGTCGGTAGTCGCCGTTAGCTGCCGCTACCTGGCGCTCTGCAGACACTACCTGGCGCTATCGCTTGATGAATAAGGGCCCTAGTCCAGTGGTTCTCAACATTTTTATGCCAAGTACCCCCCAGAGATCAGAAGCTCCAAACAATTACCCCCAAACAGAGGAATAGCTAGGCTTTATGGCACCCAGGGCAAAGATTTAAAATGGCATCCCCCACCTGTGCTCAGGCCCCCCTTTGGCGCCCCTCCTGACCTGCTGCACCCCGGGCACTTGCCCCTCCTGCCCCCCAGCTACGCCCCTACCCCCAAGGGGGGGGGGGATCAATTATATATATATATATATATATATATATATATATATATATATATATATGTTAACCACAATAATTAGATCACAGGCCTTGTAGCATTTCAAAGCAAAAAGGAATAATGTTTTACTGTTACAATAATATACCAGACCAGTCAGACACTCATTGCTGAATACCCTCTGGGTTATGTGTACCACAGGGTGAGAAACAGTGATCTAGTCTACTGTCTTTTTGGAATGTGTGTGTCTTCCATTACTGACACGGGCAGGCTGATTCATCACTAACGCCAGGTAGCGACAGATGAGCGTCTGTAGCAGGTATTTTCAGAGCGCCCGCTAGTAGTCACTGTGCTCGGCCGTGGGTCGCTACTTCATAGCCACTCAGTCGCTGTTCAGTAATGGTGAATACATTGTGAGGAGTCGCTATTTGACCAGTACAGCGCTGTATGGGAGCGCATGTTAGCGACTGCTCATAGCAACCGACTCACACCATATTCAGGAAAAAAACAGCCTCACAAATCTCTGGCGCTGAAAAATGTTGTTTGAAGACCAGAGCGCAGGAGGCGGTGTGTTTAAAGTCTGTTTTCCAGCATCTATCCACTAGTAACAAAGGGAAAACATATGGAATTACATTGTAACCACATTGTAACATGAACACTTTAATGGCAGACCTGTAATGTCATTTCTGAAGAAATATTTAAAAAATGTAAAAAATTTGAAAAAACAGCTTTTTCAATGCCAGAAGAGGTCACAGGATTATTTGTGATTTTTGGGAAAAAAAAAAAAAACCAGTTTAAAGAGAAGAAAAGTATCATCCATTGAAATGTATGGGGAAGCGACAGGTAGCGAGAGTTCATACCTGGCGCTGTGCAAGGCTGAACGCTGGTGCTGTTCGCTGAGGCTGTGAAAATGATGAATCAGATTCTACATGGCGCTATCCCAGTCGCTAAACAGATTCTGCTTGATAAATGTGTAATTGCGTGCCGTGTCCGGCGTTCACCAGTCGCTACCTCTCATTAACCAGCCACTACCTGACGCTATCCTTTTTTTTAAATAACCAACTTAGACAAAGCCACCATTTGAGGCAAGTGGTGCCCCTTTATCAGTAACTTTCTCAGGCATATTTGTTTTACTGTCACCCCCCCCCCCCCCCCCCCATACCAACATCTTTCATAGTGACCCTCTAAAACTGACCATCTGAGGAAGAAAGCAAATGCTTTTAATTCTGCAAATGTTTTTAACTCTGCATGATGCACATTCTTATCAGTACAGTCATATGATGGCGAGTGTTGGTCGAATGTACAAGGTACAAGTTCGGGTTCGGCAAGATCGGCCAAACTTTGACCAAAAGTTAATTTTGGTTACCAAACTTGACCCGAACCCAAACCTGGTCCCCTTTGAAATTAATGGGGACTTTTGGGTCCCAAAAGTGAGAGGGGCCCCCTCCACCCCCCTATGCCTCTTGCCTCACACTCCTTCCACAGGAATTTATTTAAAATTACCAGTGGGTGAGGAGCCCAAGGATCCCAGGTGGGTGGGTGAGGAGTGGGGGGTCCCCTAATGCAGAGTGCAGCAGCAGGAGGCAGCTGTACAACTTACCTGAGCCCCATGATCCGTTGAATGGCGGCCCCCCCCCATGAGTGAGGACACTTTACATTGTAAGCTGCTGCAAATGTCCTCACTCATGGGGCAGCCATTTTTCTGATGCCCCGGCCGTGGAAATCATGAGGTTTGGTATGAACCGAAGTTTGCTCTTAGGTTCGGCCAACACTAATGATGCCCAAATGACCCATCTAGATGGCCTTTTTGGTTCAGCGACTTTCATTAGCGACGAAACCCAGCATGCAGTGGCCCCCGGCGGCAATCCACAGGATTATTTCAAGGTAATACTTAGACGGGGGACATCTTTCCACCTTTCCCCATAAGTGGCTGTTATTGTGTTGGAAGTTTTTTGCCTAATGTGGGAAAAGTCGCTGTGGATGATTATAATCAATGATCTGTTCTCGGACTTGTTGGCACTAGCAACTTGGAATTCTCTACCATTTCTCAAATTCGGTACCAATGTACCGAATGTCTATTCTAAGATGTGTCTGGTAAGTGTTTACTAGTTTGGTGGAGCTTTGAAGTGTATGTGCCACGGGATAGCGCTTCCATCTAGCAATTGAAGCTATATTTTGGACTATTTAAATTGCTCTGTGTAATTTACTCGATTTTTTATGTTGAGAACTTATTTTGGAATATGTGTTCAGCATGTCGAGAATTTACTTTTGAAAAAACTTTTTAGCTTTTGCCTTATAGTGTTTATATTGATTTACTGCGGTATAGAATCGTTTTATCTTTTTCATTACACTAATTTGGCCTGCTTGTAATATATTGGATTCCCGTCCCATAAAGCTCCTAATTACCAGGCAGGAGAACCAGGAGAACAAAGCACCACTGCCCTAAACTATAATAGTAAATCCAAACCACCATGTTTGAATGATGCCCCATTTTGACTCCCTGGTCCAGGAGCTGCACAGCTGATATTTTCCTGCAGACCAGCGTGAAATTAACAACAATCTTCTAAGTATAAAGATGGTGTCACCTCTGTATGCAGATGGGCAATTAAAAAGTGTATATACGGGAAAGGTCTATAAAGTCATCACATCCTCCAGACCTGTGCTACAGATACTTTCACGGGGCCTCAGCTTGGACTTGGAAGTAGAAAGAGGGTGTCACCTCTTTATGACGATGGGGCAATTAGAATATGAGAGAGACACACTTCTGGGGGCACAACTGTTCTACAGCCTTTTGGTCTCTGAGGCAATGAAGGGTCTATAAAGTCATCAGATCCTCCAGACCTGTGATACAGATACTTTCACAGGGCCTCAGCTTGGACTTCCTTGCCCGGGAGCTGTATAACTGAGAGTTTCCCACAGGCCGGTGTGAAATTAACAGCCACCCTCTAAGTAGAAAGAGGGTGTCACCTCTGTATGACGATGGAGCAATTAGAATATGGGAGAGACACACTTCTGGGGGCACAACAGTTCTGTAGCCTTTTGGTCTCTGAGACAATGAAAGGTCTATAAAATCATCAGATCCTCCAGACCTGTGATACAGATACTTTCACAGGGCCTCAGCTTGGACTTGGAAGTAGAAAGATGGTGTCACCTCTGTATACCGATGGGGCAATTAGAACATGGGAGAGACACACTTCTGGGGGCACAACTGTTCTACAGCCTTTTGGTCTCTGAGGCAATGAAGGTCTATAAAGTCATCAGATCCTCCAGACCTGTGATACAGATACTTTCACAGGGCCTCACCTTGGACTTCCTTGCCCAGGAGCTGTATAACTGAGAGCTTCTCACAGGCCGGTGTGAAATTAACAGCCACCCTCTAAGTAGAAAGAGGATGTCACCTCTGTATGACTATGGGGCAATTAGAATATGGGAGAGACACACTTCTGGGGGCACAACTGTTCAGCAGCCTTTTGGTCTCTTTGAGGCAATGAAGGATCCATAAAATCATCAGGTCTTCCAGAAATACAACGCTGATAAACATTTGTGGCCTGTCTGACACAACTGTACTAACAGAGTTTAATCCAGTGCTTTTGATTTTACAGCGGACCAAAACCCACATTTTTGACTAGCATCCTCTGAATCGCTTCCCCCATGAAGGATGCCCTTTAGCAATTTTTAGTGCTCCTGCTTCACTCTAATTCCAGATAATAGACCTTGTTTTAGCTGTAAAGCTCCACCTCCTCCATGCATTGCCATTGTTGTGTGTGGTAATGACAGGGCCGGCGTCCCTTTGGGGTGTGTGACGGCGCTTGACCGGCGTCGGACTGGGAGGGCGCTGCCACAGATGCCTACTGTGTGAACCCCCCTTGGATCGCTGGCATACCCACTATGCAAGCAATTCCACCCCCGAGTCTTGGTCTGCTTTACAGTGGTATCTCAATTTGGGATGCCCCTGTTTGCGAAAGAACCCCCCAAGTTTGGCTGTTAACTCAAACTGATGATCCCACAGGGCATTCACCAGTTCGAGGAAAGTAATGAACAAAGGGGGGGGGGGGTGTCACACACAGGGGGATCCAAACTCTGGAGGATCTAGATTTGTTTAGTCTCCGAGGTCAGGTTTAAAGGGGTTTGGTGCGCTTAAAAGTAGACCAAAACTAGAGTTTTGGTCCAAATAGCCTGATCCTTAGGGGGCATCCAGATTGGGGACGTCCCTCGTGATGTGACGCGACTCTTCACCACAGGGGCCCACTGAAACCATGCCGCCCAAGGGCCCACATAAACCTGGAGCCGGCCCTGGGTAATGATGTAATTGTCACACCAATGCAATGACTGGTCACCTGCCATCTTACAGAGAGGGACAGCAAAAACAACCTGTGTTCCAAAAAGATTCGAAAAACAAAAATAACAATAATTTGTAGTTCACCCCCTTAAGACGGGAATATCGACAGGGGCTAAGGCCAAATGTATTTCACAAGTTTGGTGGGTTTTGGTCTGCTTTAAGCTTTTTTTTTAGAAGAGAAAGAATAGAAAGAAAGGAAACAAAGAAAAAATAGAAAGAGAAAACGGAAAGAAAAAATGACAGATCCATAAAATCATCAGGTCTTCCAGAAATACAATGCTGATAAATATTTGTGGTCTGAAAGAAAAAATCAATAGAAGGACTGACAAAAAAAAGGCTCTTCAAATCTGCCCCTGGCTGACAGTCCTTAGTCCTGGTTACTGCACGGCCCTGCTTCCTGCATAGGTGCTGCCCAGGGTAGAAGGGTATAAGGTGGGCCCACGGCCCAAGGTACAGGGGCCCCTGGCACCTGCCCGGGTACCCCCAGTGCCGATGTCTTTCCTGCTTTCTAGTCTTTATAACTGAATTGTCAACATCAAAGTTACAAGTGTGACATGATAATAGTCACCCGGCCAAACTCTCCCCAACACATTTTGGATTCCCAGTGTCTGGGAGCGGCAGGCTCCAGTGTTTCCCACAGGCCAGTGTGAAATGCACAAAGGGCTTTAAATTCTAGGGATGGTGTCACTTCTGTATGCGGATCAAGGGAAGGACACACCTCTGGATGGACTCTGGCAGTGTGCTGTCATTAAAGGCTTTGAATTGATACCAGTCGTCAGTAATAATGTCGCTCAAGATATATAGAGGCTGATTTAAGACTTGCCGCTATATGAAATAAAGTCTGTTTCCCAACACATATAAACCAGCACCAGAGCGAAAACATATGGAATGACATTGTTATAACACTGTAACAATGACGCTCAGCCAATCAGTGCAATCGATTTCACTCGGCTCCCTCAGCTCGACTGACAGCTAAGCCACCTGGGTGGCTAAGCAGCTGAGCGGGGTCGAACAGAGTCTTTAGACTCCAGGGCTTGTGAAGTTCCTCTTTAAAGAGGATCAAATCCCACCCTGGAGTCTATGAGACAGGGCAGGCATACTTGCCCCCCCCCCCCCCCCCCACTGTGTGTAAACCCCCAGGTCGCCCAAAAACTCCCCTTCGTTCCCGGTCCAACAGCGCATGCGTGTGCAGCGCCCACATCCCCGCTATCCCTTTATCAGGACGCGTGCCCACAAGAGACATTTGTGAATGACAGGCGCTGGCACGCTCCCTGTTAGAGGGTAGCAGGTGATGAGGCCACCAGCACCTGGACGAAGGAGCTCGAGCGGATCCCAGCATGCTGATTGGACAAGTGCCAGCACATGCTTCGTAGGACGAGGAAGAGATGAGTTTGTTCGGGGACCTAGGGGGTTTCACACAGCGAGGCACGGACCAAAGCCCAGGATAGTCAAAATCCTGGGTTTTGGTCCACTTTAATGAATGAGAACTTTCCCAGACATATTTTTCAAAAAGGCAGAAGACCCTGTAACCATAGTTACTGCCAAATACAACAGTGTGGCCTCCCTGTGACATGTGTTAGACACTGGTAGATGTCAGGTATTCATCTACTTTGGTCTGAATGTTTTATTCATCTGAATATGTTGAGCGAGTAAAGCGAGTGGTGGTCTCCAAGTCAAAAATGTCACTCTCCATATATAGACCATAGAGACCATATTGACCTCCAGGAATCTTTCATAAAAGTGCAAAAACTAACAACAAATCTACAAGTGAGACCCTTTCACTCCCACTGAACGGGAACCTGGAGACTTGAGTTTTTCCCATGAGCTAGTGTGAAATTAACAATGACCCTCAAATGATGGAGATGGTGCCACCTCTGTATGGTAATGGTGCAGCTGAGAAGTGTGTTCCTGGGAAAGGCACACTTCCTTGGAAGGCTTACCTTATGGTGTCTACCTCAAATGCTTTGAAGTCTCTAGAATTGATATGGTAGTTGGGGGGTGGAGGGGAGTGGGATTTGTCCAACGACCCTCAAGTGATGGTGATGGTGTCACCTCTGTATGGTAATGGAGTAGCTGAGAAGTGTGTTCCTGGGAAAGGCACACTTCTTGGAAGGCTTACCTTATGGTGTCTACCTCAAATGCTTTGAAGTCTCTAGAATTGATATGGTAGTTGGGGGTGGAGGGGAGTGGGATTTGTCCAACGACCCTCAAGTGATGGAGATGGTGTCACCTCTGTATGGTAATGGTGTAGCTGAAAAGTGTGTTCCCGGGAAAGGCACACTTCTTGGAAGGCTTACCTTATGGTGTCTACCTCAAATGCTTTGAAGTCTCTAGAATTGATATGGTAGTTGGGGGTGGAGGGGAGTGGGATTTGTCCAACGACCCTCAAGTGATGGAGATGGTGTCACCTCTGTATGGTAATGGTGTAGCTGAGAAGTGTGTTCCCGGGAAAGGCACACTTCTTGGAAGGCTTACCTTATGGTGTCTACCTCAAATGCTTTGAAGTCTCTAGAATTCAGATGGTAGTTGGGGGGTGAGGGTTTATTTGGCCATCACTGCCTACCTCTGTCATTGTCCTGTCAAGAAGTATTCCACAAAGAGGTTGTATAAAAAGTTGCCCTTCTTTGTGTAGATACTCTCGAATTCTATCCAGCTTGTTTGATACAATTTGCCTCAAGCATCCCCCTGATATCCCTAAAGGGCCACCCCAACTTCATCTGCCCCAATTCTCTACTGAAGCTACAGAACCCAAAGGGACCGTAGAGTCTAAATTATTTGTGTGGCTCATGGGAGCAGCCCATGTGATTACTGCCCCTATTGTCTTCTATTGAGATGTATAATACAACCCCCCCCCCGTCTTCCCTTTTCCTCAATAGCGAGGTATGTATTGCAGTATTACCATCATGGCTTCTCCGATAAACCACAAAGTTATTATTATTACTAGTGTCGAGCAAACCCATAATCATTCAGGTTCAGCAGGTTTGGCCGAACTTTGAACAAAAGTTCGGTTTGGCTACCCGAACTTGACCCAAACCCCATTGAAATCAATGAGGACACAAACTCAAACCCCACTGAAATCAATGGGGAGCTGAACCCAAACCCCATTAAAATCAAGGGGGACCCACACTTGGTGCCTCAATAATGGACCACAAATACATAGGAGGGCAACTGGCAGGTGGGTGAGGAATGGGGCAATGGGCGCCAACCTGTCCAGCGGCCCCGAGAGGCAGAATCTAACCAGGATGCTTGTGCTCCCCATTGCAAACAATCAGAGCCATTTGCTGAATGACTTAGACATGGTAAACAGCTCTGATTGTACGAGAGCCCCTGCATGTGCCGTTGGTCCGGGGAGAGGTAAGCTGTTACTGCCAATCTGGAGGGTTTCCCAAGTGGGGAATCCCAAATCGACATGCCCTGGGGGAAGGCCAGTGACCGGCCCTGAAATCTTTTAGATTCTAGGGCCAGCCACGCAGGGGTTTGGTCCACTTTAAAGCAGAACAAAACCCGGGATTATCACGTTCCTGGATTTTGTTTCGTTCCCCCCTGGGTATCCCACATTGGGATGCCCCTCTGTGTGATACCCCTGCCATCGTCGCATTCAGACTCACCTCTTCCTGGTCCAACAGTGCCTGCACATGCTCCCGTCCAATCAGACCTGCACACTGAAGTGACATCATTTGGCGAGCGGCTCTGATTAAAGTGAATGGGGAGTGAGAGCAGCTGCATCCCCTGCATTCGTGCCCCAGCCTATCTGAATGGCTAGGAAGGGAGCGCACGCACAGCCCCAGGATGCGGAGATGCAGCCACTCTCACTCCCCATAGTAAACAATTAGATCCTCCTTACTGAATTACGTCAGTTCAGCGGGCGGCTCTAATTGTGCAAGTGCAGCTCCTGATATCCTGAAAGGCAGTTGCAGACTGGAGACAAAAACCAGCCCTGGATTTTACCAGCCCCTGGCTGGCCCGAGACATCCCTGCTGAGGCCCCCCCAACCATGATAGCATTGGGGGCTGGGGTTCCTTGGCTTGTGGGTACAGTGGGGCTGGGTTCAGGGGGCTGAGAGGGAGACTAAGGGGGCAGGGATTGAATGTGGGTGTTAGAAGCAGCAACAGTCCAACTGGTCCCAAAACAGTGCAGCCCACCAGGCGTTGTCCCGGGTCTCCCTATGGCCAGTCCGCCCCTGCTGGAAAGGACCAAGGAAAGGACACATCTACCATCCCACTTCTATACATCCAATACCTCTCTGAAGCCGCCCAGTAGTCAGCACACAAATATGTAACAGGACCAGAGGGGGAACCCACACTACTGGACCCCCAGCCTAGACCCCCCCCCCCCACACACACACCACCAGGAGCTGAAACATATGAAGAACCCTTCTTCTTTCCGCTTAAAATGGAGCAAAACCCAGTATTTTGACTATCCCGGGTTTTAGCCCTTGCCCCCAGAGCCCTCCGATGCAGGATGCCCCGCTGTGAGAAACCTCCCTGGTCACCCACTCAAACTTACCTTTCCCTGGGCCTGCGATGCATGCACAGCCTCCCGTCCAATCAGCGCGCTCGACTGCGCTGATGTAAACTCGTCTAGGCTCGTCTAGCCAACAGGAGATGAGCACACTGTCAGCGGTGTGCCTGTGCCGGCCATTCACATATGCCTGGCGCGGGTGTGCGCCCTGCTAAAGGTACAACCGCTGCTTGTGCATGCGCTGGTGGATCAGGGAGAAGGTCAGGGGGAGGGAGTATACCTGCCCTAGAGTCTTATAGACTCCAGGGTGGATTTTGGTCCACTGTAATTGAGTCTGGCACATTCCATTCTTTTGTTCCCATTTATAAAAAGTGTTATATATGGGTAAGCTCACCAGATGCCCAAATAACCTAAAAATAGGTTATTTTGGCATTTTATTGATTGTTTTGTTATGTAAGGAGAGCTCTGGCGTTATATACAGATGTTATGTTACAGGTATATTCCAGGGTTACATGATCCTGCTTTCTGCTCTCTCCATGCTGGTTTTCCCTTTCCCTTCTGCTGGGCCTCCTCAGCAGCATCCATGCTTGTTTTAATGTGAGGGTTCCTTCAGAAGACAGTTTTTTTTGGTGACCCTAAAAAATAAGTCAGCCATTCGGTACTGCGGCCACTAGCGAATATAGTAATAACTAGACAAAGTGCAATTTCTGGGGAAATTGTGTGAAGTGTTCTTGCCTCCACCAGTTCTCTACAACTGGAGTGGGCAGAGTAACTGGGTGGAGTGACTTGAGTAACCGTTGTGTGGTTGGAGGGGCTGGAGTAACTGTGGCAAGGTTTGACTGGGCAGAGTAACTATATGGATTGTTTGGAGTGAGTAAAGATAGTAGGCATTAAATGATGAAGTATTTCTATCTTGCTAAATGACTGGCTATGTTTTCCATAACACGTTTTCATGGGGAGTTTTCCTGAGACTGGCTGTGTGGGCGGAGCAGCTGTAACGAGCCTGGCTGCAGGTGTGTTGCTATGGCAACTCACTCTGAGGTAACCAGAGAATGCACATTAAAACACATTTCTAATGCACTGGTGGTTGCCATATTCAAATGGCTGTAGCTTAAAAAGTATACATCCTACAGCAAAGAGCTTGATACTGTAAGAATCAAAAGAGCCAGGCCTACAATGTTATATAGCATGTCTCTGAAATATTAAAAATGAAGGCACAGTCGCAGTTTAGAAATTGCCATTCAAATTTGTGGTGTCTAGAGTGGAGTTTCAATGAATGTCAATGGGAGGTGTGAGTTGCAAACAAAAGGTCATATTGTGAAAACTGTTCGGGCTATGGCTTAGCATTTTTAGCCGCAGCAGGGATAGCTGAACGTTTTGATATAAGATTTGTGTAGGTGGAGCTTAAAAATGAGGGAGAGGTCGCAGTTTAAAAATCATGTCCTGATTTTTCACTTCACACTCATCTCCCACTCTAGTTTTGAACATTTCTCCCATTCATTCCGATGGGAAAATTGCGCCAGAAAAAAATATTTTGGAAACCGTTTGGCGAAACGTTCCACAAAGTAATAGCGCACCATTCTGGAACGATCCGCACGTTTTGGTATATTATAGTCTATGTAGTGTAAAAACTGTTGGAGGAGTTACAGTGCAAAATAAGCTGGAATAATATATCAGCAAGAACAACAAGTGATCTTGCCATGCAAGAACACTTAATAAATTATTAATAATAATGTAGCGCACAGCACAGAGCCAGATAATATAGTAATGCCGGCTTTTCGGAACTGGCGCTGTAGGCACGAGAAAGATGCTAAATGACGCACAGGGCAGGATTATGAGCGGAGCACAGGGGGTGCACACCCCAGGGTCTCCACCACTTGCCGAGCAAAGGGGGCCTCCACCAAACTTTGGATTATGGTCTGTTCCCGGAGGCTTTTCAGTCTTTGATCTGATGGACCAGCAACAAATCTATCGGAGGCAGTGGGGGCCCCCTGCGCCTGGGTAAACCTTTTTTTTTGCCAACCTGCAGCCAAAGCCACCACAGGGCAGGACAGAGAGTCTAGAGCAGCAAAGCCGCCGCCAGCAACAGGATGTCCCGCTGTGTGAAACCCCCTCGGGTCACCCGAAAACTCACCTGTGCAAGCAGCAGACGCATCCCCACTATCCCTTTAGCATGGCGCATCCCCACGCTAGGCATTTGTGAATGGCCAATGCGGGCATGCTCCCTGTTAAAGGGTAGTGGGGGATGCGACCGCCAGCGTGCTTGGCTCCACTCACCTTAGACGAGCTCTCGGCGGTAAACGGATTTGAGCATGCGCCGTAGGACCAAGGAAGGGGGAGTGAGATAGGGCAACCTGGGGGGTTTCACAAAGCAAGGAACCCCCGATCCGGGTGCCCGGGGGGGAGGACCAAAACCCCGGATAGTCAAAATCCTGGGTTTTGGTCCACTTTTAAGGAAAAAATATTGTATCTGGGGCCTCCACCAGATTTTGTGCCCAGGGGCCTCCACCACACTCCACCGCCCTGAAGACACATATCATAAATAAGGCTCATAGAAAAAAAAACTTTCCTTCTATTCCTTATTCTTTCTATAAGTTTTGTCTTTCTATTCGTTGGCGTTGTTTACCATAGCTGGAACTTTATCATCATGTATGGAGCATCATACCACACTGCAAGGGGCTCTATCACCCAAGGGCCCACATAAACCTGGAGCCAGCCATGAGCACTACCTTATGATGGTCAAAGGACTTGATTAAAGGAGCAGTATCGCAAATTTTTCTTGGTGACTTATATTTAAATGGTACTTTGAATGTAGGTAAGTGTTGGAGTAAGAATTACAAATTTAGAAAAAAATGATGTGTGTGTTGAGCAGCTGGAGACTAATAGCTCATGTTTTATGGCCGACACTCTGGCCTGTTCCACGCTGAGGAGAGGGGTGAAACAATGTAACAAAGTCTCAGCTGTTCAGTGCTGGCAGCCGTCCAGCATAAGATAACATTGCAACATTGCCCAGCCAGAACTCGTATATCTAAAACAGAGAGAAAAGCTCTAGAAGTCATTTAGCTGATTTTGACAGTTTTCCCTTCATGTTGGCTCTGCTGCAGAATCTTTCAGTTTAACATTTTCTCTCTCTTTTCTCAACACATTTTTCCATATGATCTTTCTTTCAGCTTTGTGTGTTTTGAGCAAAGCCCAACCCAGGATTTTCACTATCTGGAGTTTTGTTTTGTGCCCCTAGGGGCATCCTGACTTGGGATGCCCTGATATGTGAAATCCCCAAGTTCGCTTGTGAAAACGTACCTTTCCCTGTCCCACAGCGCATGCGCGGGCTCTCATCCAATCAGCGCTGTTTGCACGCAGATGGGGAGCCTGAGCAGTAACCTTCCTGGCCGCCTGGCCTGTCTAAATGACTATCTGCGTGAGCGCGCCAGAAAAATGGGGGGATCTGTGGTTATCCAGGGGTCGTTTCACACAGTGGGGCATCCTGATTTAGGATGGCAGGGGGCAAGGTCAATGGCCGGGTCTTATAGACTTCAGGGTCGGCCACTCAGGGTTTTGTTCCACTTTAATACCTTTAGATTTTCCTGCACAGTTATTCAAAGAAGAATTTCAGTTATTTTCAGTCAGTTTAGTTTTTTGTATAGATTTTACACTTTTGAGTCACCTGGTCTCATAAGAAAAGCAGCACCTCACACACACACAGCCGTTACCACTGATTACAGTGTCAGCCTCTGAGGTAAAGTGTTGCTAGGAGACCAGTGGGCTAAATGAAGCAGCTCACTAAATACAACCCAGCAGATCCCCCTATTCAGCAAATGGACTGAGCCATTGGCATTATACAATTTAAAAGAGAGGCAGATATTTTTTCCTATTTCTATCGCCAGATCATTTATACACATGTTAGAAGCTATTGTGTGGCTATTTAATTATTTATCTTTTTTCGATACTGCTCCTTTAACTTTTTGGTTTCTGTGGAACTTTTGGACGCTTACCTTACAATGTTTGATTTCCATCCCCTGATTTTCTTCATCACCAGACACTAAGCGCTACTGTCCTGAATCTGATTTGGAAAACGTTCAATAAAACTACAGGAAGAAATCCAAGGCCACCATTTGTAACCAGGCCTCAGCTTGGACTCTTGGAGCTGTACAGCTGAGATTTTCCCACAGGCCTAGTGTGAAATCACCAGCCACCCTCAGATTATGGAGATGGTGTCACCTCTGTATGCTGATGGGGCAATTAGAAGCTGGGAGAGACACACTTCTGGGGGCACAACTGTTCGGCAGCCTTTTGGTCTCTGAGGCAATGAAAGGTCTATAAAGTCATCAGATCCTCCAGACCTCTGCTGAAACCAGTTGCCTCTTCCACCTCAGTGTATGGTCTGCCATGTTTATTCCAGTCAGGAGTTATAGCTACATTGCAGCTTGTGGGTGTGTGCATATCCCCAGTTGGTTGTTTTTAATTGTTTGCGTTATCTTTTGTACATGTTGTCTACGGCAGGACCGGCTCCAGGGTTTTGTGGGCCTCTTGTGTCACATCACTTGCACGGCGCTGTGAAACCCCCTGGGATGACCAATATACCCACCAGGTCACCCAAAAACTCACCTTCGCTCCCGCTCCAACGACGCATGCGAGAGCAGCGGCAGAATCCCCGCTATCCCTTCAGCAGCGCGAGTGCCAGCGCCGGGCATTAGAGGACTACCCTGTTAGAGGGTAAAGGGGGTTGTGCCCCGAAGCGCGCTTGGATCAGTTTGCCTTAGACAAGCTCCTGGACGAAGGGGTGGAAGTGGCTCCGAGCGCACTGATTGGACGAGTGGCCGCGCATATGTTGTAGGACCAGGAAGAGGTTAGTTTGTTGGGGGTGACCTTGGGGGTTGTCACCCCGATTCGGGGATTTTGACTCTCCTGGGATTTGGTACTTGGCCGGGGGCATTTGGGATGGCCCACTATGTGAAACCCCCCAGTTCGCCTTAAAACTTACATGAGACTGTCGTCCAATGGTGCATGCACGGGCTCTCGTCCAATGAGATCAGTCTGCCGTGACTATGTCATTTAGCAGGGGGCTCTCATTGGATGATTGCAACAAGGAAGTGCTGAGAGAATATCAGCGTTCTCGGGGGGGGGGGGGGGGAATTCAGATAGCGGGGCTTTCCGATTCAGGATGCCCCGGGGGGAAAGCCAGTGGCTATTTCAGGGTCAGGTTTTGTTCTGTTTTCACACATGCCCTGGGGAGAGGGAATCAGCCAGCCCTGGAGTCTCATTGGGATGCCCTGCTGAGTGAAACCCTCCGTTAACCCCACCGCTATTCACTCACCTCTCATTCAATGAGAGCTGTTTGCCGTGGGGCTATGGGGGTTATTCATCAAGGGATAGCGCCAGGTAGCGCCTCGTAGCGTCAGGCAGCGTCTGGTGAACGCTGGGCGCTGTACGCAATACCACATTTATGAAAGCAAATTTGGTGAGTGACTCTAACAGCGCCATGTAGTGTACGATTCATCATTACAGGCGGCTCAGTGTATAGCGCCGGCGCTCTGGCTTCCAGAGCGCCAGGTATTACCTGTCGCTACCTGTCGCTCTCCCATACATTTCAATGGATGTTCATTTTCTTCTGTTTAAACTGTTTTTTTTCGTTTTTTTTTTCTATCAAATAATTGCGTCACCTCTCCTGGCCTAGAAAGAGTCATTTTGGAAAACTTTTTATCTTTTTATGCAGAATTGTCATTACAGGTCTGGCATTAAAGTGTTAATGTCACAGTGTTAAAACAATGTCATTCCATGTGTTTTCGCCTTGTTACTGGTGGATATGTGTTCAAAACGGACTTTAATCACACAGCGTCTGGCACTCTATGCTATAGCGCCCAGCTTTAGAGCGCCGACGCTGTGTGTGTTTGTCCTTTTTTCATAAGTATGGTGTGGAGCGCCGAGAGCCGGACGCGCTGAGCTGGCGCTACCTCTCGCTCCCTGCAGCGCTGTACTGGTATTAGAGCCCCCAACATACATCACATTCATCAATGCCGACCAGGTCACTACAGCGACTGAGGCGCTCTGTTACAGCGCCCGATACCCGCTTCCAGCGTCTACTAGCGGTCGCTCTAAGCGCCGCTATACAGACACTCATCTGCCAACACCTGGCGTTAATAATAAATCAGCCTCAACGTCATTCGACAAGTGGCTTTTATTGGACAAGAGTCCGCGGAACAAGGAAGAGGTGAGTGAATATAGGGGAACGCCAGCAGCCAGCCCTGGAATATCTTGTTTTTCAGGATGGGACCCATACATTCACACCCAGACAATAAGGGAGGGAAGAGGGGGAGGTAGAGTGATGTAGAGAAAGTATAATGTAAGGATGATGTAAAGAATGGCGCTATATAAATAATCAATAATAATAATAATGTATGAGAGAGGGAATGAGAAAATGAAAAAGAAATGGAGGGAATGAGGAAAATAGAGGGTGAAGTGGGAGAGAGGTGGAGAAAAAGAGTATGACAGGTAGGGACCAGCACAAAATATTGCCCCTTATTTAAGAAGGGATAGCGTCAGGTAGTGGCTGGTTAATGACAGGTAGCGGCATGTAGCGTCTGATTCATCATTTTCACAGCCTCAGCGAACAGCGCCGGCGTTCAGCCTTGCACAGCGCCAGGTATGACCTCTCGCTACCTGTCGCTCTCCCATACATTTCAATGGACGATCCTTTTCTTCTCTTTAAACTGGGTTTTTTTTTGTTTTTTTTTTCCCAAAAATCACAAATAATTCTGTGACCTCTTCTGGCATTGAATAAGCATTTTTTTCACATTTTTTTCTTTTTTTATATATTTCTTCAGAAATGACATTAAAGTGTTCATGTTACAATGTTGCTACAATGTAATTCCATATGTTTTCGCTTTGTTACTAGTGGATAGATGCTGAAAACAGACTTTAATCACACCGCCTCCTGCGCTCTGGGCTTCAGAGAAGCATTTTTCAGCGCCCGAGATTTGTGAGGCTGTTTTTTTTACTGAATATGGTGTGAGTCGGTCGCTATGAGCAGTCGCTACCATGCGCTCCCATACAGCGCTGTACTGGTCAAATAGCGACTCCTCACAATGTATTCACCATTACTGAACAGTGACTGAGTCGCTATAAAGTAGCGACTCACGGCCAAGCACTGCGACTACTAGCGGGCGCTCTGAAAATGCTGCTACAGACGCTCATCTGTCGCTACCTGGCGTTAGTGATGAATCAGCCTATAAGAAAAATGGCCGCCCCCATGAGTGAGGACATTTGCAGCAGCTTACACTGATATTATACCATCTATCTTTATTCTTTATTACACATTGGTTAAGTTTACTATTCATACCATATATTAAAATGGAGGAAAATAGGTTCTTCTTATTATGGGTCGGGTTAATATTATTATTATTATTAATAATAATTATAATAATCTTTATTTATGCAGCGCTTTATAACCAGGGGGCTCAAGTGAAAACAGGGTAAGCCTGCCGATCTTCCTGCAGCACAAACACCAACATTTTCCGTTTCCCACAAACAGGAAGTGCGGGCAGGTCTTCACAATAAAGTCAGTGACCCGGAAAAAAAAAAACTCCTGTTGCGCTTGCAGCGCTGGTCTTCCTCTTCAAAGTGGATCCAAAGAGAAGATTTGGGATGCCCCGCTGCATGATACCCCTCGGGATTGTGGGTAACCTCACCAGTGATCCCACGGTGAATGCGCGGGGTCTCATTTAATCTCTTTAAGAGGGTCGGCTCATTTACATAGGTTTTGTATCACTTTAATGCATAGAGCCTGTTCTATTAGCCAGGTTTATTCTAATAATTATATGCAGTGTATGAAATATATTGATAATATATAATATATAATATAGACATCCATTAGCACGATCAAGTACTTATATTTATTTTTTAATAATAATTAAATAATAATTAATTATTATTATTATTATTCCCAGTGTGGGGAGGATGGCAGAACTAACATGGAAAACATGTCTATTAAATACATTATAGCAATTAAAAGCATAGGAAAAAAGGAGGACCATAAAAACATCTTGCATTGGCCGGGAATCGAACCCGGGCCTCCCGCGTGGCAGGCGAGAATTCTACCACTGAACCACCAATGCTTAGATGGCTACATATAATTAAACAGGCAATACATCCTATTCGTGTTTTTACATTGTGGACTGATTTTTTGCTATTTCTTTCTGTCTTTATATCTTTTATTTAAAAACATCTCTATCTTTCCCTCCTTCTGTATCCCCCTCCTGCTTCATTTCTTTTAATTTTCTGTTACATTTCTTTATAATCTTGCTCTCATTCCACATTCTTTTCACCGTCTGTACACCCTCCTCTCTTTTTACCTTCCCCCCATCTATCCCACATTCCCCTGTCTCTCTTTCTACCCGTTTTTTCTTTTTATTTTCTTTCCCTATTCATCTATTTCTGTCTCCCTCTTTTCTGTATTCCACCTTTCCTTTTCCAACTTTGTTTAAAGTGGACCGTCACCCAGGGGTGATCGGCCCAGGAATCTATAAGATTCCCGGGCCGATCACCTCCCTCACCGCGGGACATCCGAGATCGGGATGTCCCGTGGTGATAGACCCCCCCCAAACCCCCAAAAAACGTACCTCATCTCACCCCGCTCCCACGTGACCGCGCTGACCAATCACCGCCGACGGACAAGCAGGTGACAGCGGCGGACAACACAGCGCCCCTCTGACAGTGCGCGCACCCGCGCCGGCCAGTCACAGACGGCCGGCGCGGGCGCGCGCACGTCTAGAGGGGCGCGCGGGAGCCGGCGGTGGACGCGCTGTGTTGTCCGCCGCTGTCACCCGCTTGTCCGTCGGCGGTGATTGGTCAGCGCGGTCACGTGGGAGCGTGGTGAGGTGAGTTTTCGGGGCTTTCTGGGGGGTTTCAAACAGCGGGGCACCCTTAATCGGGGTGCCCCCTGAAGTGGACCAAAACCCAGGATAGTCAAAATCCTGGGTGTTGGTCCACTTTAAATTGCTATTTATCATTTTGCCTCTGTCTCTCTTGTCACATTCTTTCCATCTTTCTTTCTTGCTTTTCACATTCAGAACCTTCTCCTCCCACTTTTCCATATTCCCTACTTCTCTTTCCCTTTTTACATTTTCTCCTCCTCTCTTTATCTTTTTTTCACATTCTCGCCTTATCTTTCTCACTCTCCCTTGTTTCTTCATTCTCCTTTTCTTTCTTTCATTGCCACATTCCCACCTTCACTCTCGCTCTTTTCCACATTCCCTCTTCCGCTATTATTACCTTTCTCACTCTTTTTTCCACATTCCCTCTTTCATCTCTCGTGCTTTTCCACATTCCCTCATTTACCCAGCCAGCCCTGTTCCTGGGTGTCCCCCATCTAGGAACAGGGCTGGGGAAGATGGGGGACACCTAGGAACAGGGCTGGGGAAGATGGGGGACACCTAGGAACAGGGCTGGGGAAGATGGGGGACACCTAGGAACAGGGCTGGGGAAGATGGGGGACACCTAGGAACAGGGCTGGGGAAGAGGGGGGACACCTAGGAACAGGGCTGGGGAAGATGGGGGACACCCAGGAACAGGGCTGGGGAAGAGGGGGGACACCTAGGAACAGGGCTGGGGAAGAGGGGGGACACCTAGGAACAGGGCTGGGGAAGATGGGGGACACCTAGGAACAGGGCTGGGGAAGACGGGGGACACCTAGGAACAGGGCTGGGGAAGATGGGGGACACCTAGGAACAGGGCTGGGGAAGATGGGGGACACCTAGGAACAGGGCTGGGGAAGATGGGGGACACCCAGGAACAGGGCTGGGGAAGAGGGGGGACACCTAGGAACAGGGCTGGGGAAGATGGGGGACACCTAGGAACAGGGCTGGGGAAGAGGGGGGACACCTAGGAACAGGGCTGGGGAATATGGGGGACACCTAGGAACAGGGCTGGGGAAGAGGGGGGACACCTAGGAACAGGGCTGGGGAAGATGGGGGACACCTAGGAACAGGGCTGGGGAAGAGGGGGGACACCTAGGAACAGGGCTGGGGAAGATGGGGGACACCTAGGAACAGGGCTGGGGAAGATGGGGGACACCTAGGAACAGGGCTGGGGAAGAGGGGGGACACCTAGGAACAGGGCTGGGGAAGAGGGGGGACACCTAGGAACAGGGCTGGGGAAGAGGAGGGACACCTAGGAACAGGGCTGGGGAAGATGGGGGACACCTAGGAACAGGGCTGGGGAAGATGGGGGACACCTAAGAACAGGGCTGGGGAAGATGGGGACACCTAGGAACAGGACTGGGGAAGATGGGGGACACCTAGGAACATGGCTGGGGAAGATGGGGGACACCTAGGAACAGGGCTGGGGAAGATGGGGGACACCTAGGAACAGGGCTGGGGAAGATGGGGGACACCTAGGAACAGGGCTGGGGAAGACGGGGGACACCTAGGAACAGGGCTGGGGAAGAGGGGGGACACCTAGGAACAGGGCTGGGGAAGATGGGGGACACCTAGGAACAGGGCTGGGAAAGACGGGGGACACCTAGGAACATGGCTGGGGAAGACGGGGGACACCTAGGAACAGGGCTGGGGAAGAGGGGGGACACCTAGGAACAGGGCTGGGGAAGATGGGGGACACCTAGGAACAGGGCTGGGGAAGATGGGGGACACCTAGGAACAGGGCTGGGGAAGATGGGGGACACCTAGGAACAGGGCTGGGGAAGAGGGGGGACACCTAGGAACAGGGCTGGGGAAGAGGGGGGACACCTAGGAACAGGGCTGGGGAAGAGGGGGGACACCTAGGAACAGGGCTGGGGAAGATGGGGGGACACCTAGGAACAGGGCTGGGGAAGAGGGGGGACACCTAGGAACAGGGATGGGGAAGATGGGGGACACCTAGGAACAGGGCTGGGGAAGAGGGGGGACACCTAGGAACAGGGCTGGGGAAGAGGGGGGACACCTAGGAACAGGGCTGGGGAAGAGGGGGGACACCTAGGAACAGGGCTGGGGAAGAGGGGGGACACCTAGGAACAGGGCTGGGGAAGATGGGGGACACCTAGGAACAGGGCTGGGGAAGAGGGGGGACACCTAGGAACAGGGCTGGGGAAGATGGGGGACACCTAGGAACAGGGCTGGGGAAGATGGGGGACACCTAGGAACAGGGCTGGGGAAGAGGGGGGACACCTAGGAACAGGGCTGGGGAAGAGGGGGGACACCTAGGAACAGGGCTGGGGAAGAGGAGGGACACCTAGGAACAGGGCTGGGGAAGATGGGGGACACCTAGGAACAGGGCTGGGGAAGATGGGGGACACCTAAGAACAGGGCTGGGGAAGATGGGGACACCTAGGAACAGGACTGGGGAAGATGGGGGACACCTAGGAACATGGCTGGGGAAGATGGGGGACACCTAGGAACAGGGCTGGGGAAGATGGGGGACACCTAGGAACAGGGCTGGGGAAGACGGGGGACACCTAGGAACAGGGCTGGGGAAGACGGGGGACACCTAGGAACAGGGCTGGGGAAGAGGGGGGACACCTAGGAACAGGGCTGGGGAAGATGGGGGACACCTAGGAACAGGGCTGGGAAAGACGGGGGACACCTAGGAACATGGCTGGGGAAGACGGGGGACACCTAGGAACAGGGCTGGGGAAGAGGGGGGACACCTAGGAACAGGGCTGGGGAAGATGGGGGACACCTAGGAACAGGGCTGGGGAAGATGGGGGACACCTAGGAACAGGGCTGGGGAAGATGGGGGACACCTAGGAACAGGGCTGGGGAAGAGGGGGGACACCTAGGAACAGGGCTGGGGAAGAGGGGGGACACCTAGGAACAGGGCTGGGGAAGAGGGGGGACACCTAGGAACAGGGCTGGGGAAGATGGGGGGACACCTAGGAACAGGGCTGGGGAAGAGGGGGGACACCTAGGAACAGGGATGGGGAAGATGGGGGACACCTAGGAACAGGGCTGGGGAAGAGGGGGGACACCTAGGAACAGGGCTGGGGAAGAGGGGGGACACCTAGGAACAGGGCTGGGGAAGAGGGGGGACACCTAGGAACAGGGCTGGGGAAGATGGGGGACACCTAGGAACAGGGCTGGCTGGGTAAAAGTGATAGAAGATAATATAAAGAAGAAGAAAAGGTAGAGAGATGGAGGTAGAGAATGTGGAAAAGACTATGAGTGAGAGAGAAAAGGAGGCAACCTGGAAAAGAGAGAGTGTGAAAGAAAATAAGAGAATGTGTAAAATAAGTAAAGATATAGAGAGATATTTGGAAACGTGCGAGAGTGAAGGAGGGAATGCGGAAAAAAGAGAGCGCAAGAAAAATAATGATAGAGGAGGAGGAAATGTGGAAAAGCGCGAGGGTGAAGGTGGAAAAAAAAGAGAGAAAGGTAATGAAACAAAGTGGAAGAAAACATGAGGGAGAGAATGTGGAAAAGCACGAGAGGTGGAAAAAAAGAGAGAAAGGTAATGAGACCATGTGGAAAAAAGCACAGGAATGTGGAAAAGAGCAAGAGTGAAGGTGGGAATGTGGCAAAGAGGGAAAGAAAAGGAGAATGAAGAAAGGAGAGAGCGTGAGAAAGATAAGGTGAGAATGTGGAAAAGATAAAGAGAGGAGGAGAAAATGTAGAAAGAGAAGGAGGGAATATGGAAAAGTGGGAGAAATTTCTGAATGTGAAAAGAAAGAAAGAGAGATGGAAGGAATGTGACAAGAGAGTGAGAGAGGGGGAAAATGAAAAGGAGCAATTTAAACAAAGTTGGAAAAGAAGAGGTGGAATACGGAAAAGAGTTAGACAAATATAGATGAATAGGGAAAGAAAATAAAAGGAAAAAATGGTAGAAAGAGAGACAGGGGTATGTGGGAGAGATGGGGGGGGGGGAAAAGAGAGGAGGGTGTACAGACGGTGAAAAACGGTTGAAAAGAATGTGGAAATGAGGGCAAGATAATAAAGAAATGTAAAAGAAAATTTAAAGAAATGAAGCAGGAGGGGGATACAGAAGGAGGGAAAGATAGAGATGATTTTAAATAAAAGACACAGAAGAAAAAAAAAGCAAAAAAGAAAGAGAAGTTACGTGTCCAAAAACAACGGATAGAATGTATCTCCTGTCTGACCTCAGGTTGCTATCAATGCATTGGTGGTTCAGTGGTAGAATTCTCGCCTGCCACGCGGGAGGCCCGGGTTCGATTCCCGGCCAATGCAAGAACACTTTTTTGGTCCTCCTTTTTTCCCATACTTTTAATTGCTATAATGTATTTAATTTACATGTTTTACATATTATTTCTGCCATCCTCCCCACACTGGGAATAATAATAAGTATTTAATCGTGCTAATGGATGTATAACTATAAGAATAAACCTGACCAATAGAACGCCCCCTCATTGAGGGATGGATAAGAGACGACACCAATATAAACACTTTGAATATGCAATTTAATCATTTATTGATGCAGATCTGCATGTTACACCCTAAAGGGAATCTATAAGATTCACTGGCCGACCCATTCCCTCCCCCGGGGCGTCCAAAATCTATGTGAAACCCCCCAGGTTGCCCCATACACTTACCTTGCTTCCCGGTCCAACGACGTATGTGCGAGCTGCGGCCACATCCCCGCTATCCCTCCAGCAAGGCATTTGTGAATGGCCGCTGCATGCTGATTGGACGAGCGACCGCGCATGCACCGTAGGACCATGAAGAGGTGAGTTGCGTTCGGCGATCTGGGGGGATTCACACAGCGCGGCACCCCCATCGGGGAGCCCGGGGGAAATGGCCAAGACCCAGGATAGTCAAAATCCTGGGTTTTGCTCCACTTTAAAGAAGGACAAATAGAAGCACTGAGGGATGGGGGGACATGGACTTAAAAGAGGGACAGTCCCTCCAAATCAGGGACCATTGGGAATTATGCCTTTGATCATTACATGACAGTACTGAGGACAGTGTGTATCCTGCAGCATAAGGGTCTTGCTTTCTCCTTTCTATGGTCATAGTCAGAAGAGCGCCATGACAGCTTGTGGTAACATCACGTTAGTTGGGAGCAGTGTGTGGATGTTATTCATAAGAAGATGCCATAGAAAGGTAAATGGGTCTCCAGAAAAGTCATTATTTATTTATATAGCGGCATCATCTTCTGTAGCGCTGTACAAAGCAGTAATTACACACAGGGTAGAAACGTACTGTACACACATACCCCCCAAGTGTCCCGATTTTTGTGGGACAATCACGATTTGGGTCTGGTGTCCCGACGTCCCGTGCCAGTAGACTTTGTCCCATGCCGTCATCTCATCGGCACCAGGCCTGAGCGTGCGGGCACACGTGTCTCCCCAGGGACGGCGCAGGCTGCGCTGCTGCTGTTTTTTTCTCTTCCCTGCATTGATGGTCCATTGGGAGGATCAGGACGGGACCAGTGCCATGCCATTGGCTGAGGCCGCTCTTGTCAGCGGAAGGATCCACTTGGGTGAAGGTGCAGGGCTAGAACGCAGCATGGCGCTGCTGAGAGCAACAGCTCCATTCAGCAGGATGACAAGTAAGAGGAAGGTGTGTCTGTATGTCTGTCTGTCCTGCCCAGCTTTCTGGGGGATGTGTAATGGAGGGATGCCCTTCACTGGCTGTTATGAGGGGGATTCCCCTGATTGGTTGTTATAAGGGATACCCCTCACTGGCTGTTATAAGGGTTACCCCTCATTGGCTCCTATGAGGTATGCCCCTCACTGGTTGTAATGAGGGATGCCCCTCACTGGCTGTTATAAGGGTTACCCCTCATTGGCTCCTATGAGGTATGCCCCTCACTGGCTGTAATGAGGGATGCCCCTCACTGGCTGTTATAAGGGTTACCCCTCATTGGCTCCTATGAGGTATGCCCCTCACTGGCTGTAATGAGGGATGCCCCTCACTGGCTGTTATAAGGGATACCCCTCATTGGCTCCTATGAGGTATGCCCCTCACTGGCTGTAATGAGGGATGCCCCTCACTGGCTGTTATAAGGGGATACCCCTCATTGGCTCCTATGAGGTATGCCCCTCACTAGCTGTTATGAGGGGATGCCCCTTTAAGCGAGTGGCTGGGGCATGATTTAAGTTTAGAAAAAATGTCCCTCTAATGGAGGGATGCTCCTCACTGTTATGAGGGGGATGCCCCTGATTGGTTGTTATATAGGGATACACCTCATTGGCTCCTATGAGGGATGCTCCTCACAGGCTCGTATGAGGGATGCCCCTCACTGGCTGTTATGAGGGGATGTCCTTTAAGGGCGTGGTTTAAGTTATATCCCTATATATGCCTCTTTACGGCTTTCAAAATTTGGGGGGGGGGGGGGTACATAGACTATTACGAATGCAATGTTACAGAGTTCACAAGGAATATTCTGATTACAAGATACAATGGCTAGAGATGAGCGAACTTCTTTAAAGTTCGATTCTGGCGATTCGCCGAATTTCCCCAATCGCTCATCTGAAAAAAAAAATGCCGGCATGGTGGGAGCGGGAAGGCCGGCTACACTGTCAGCTGTCATCAGAGGGCGCCTGAGAGCGGCGCCGGCCTCCACCCTCCGACCATGCAGGTAAGTGTTTGCTTTTTAAACAAATGCCGGCCTGCCCGCTCCCACCATGCCGGCACTTTTTTTTTTTTATTTCAGGGAAATTTCGATCGGCACGAACCAAAAAAAAAATCGGGTTCCTGCCGAATCGAATTTTCCCTGAAATTCGGAGCGAATTCCGGTTCGTCCGAACCGGTTCGCTCATCCCTAACAATGGCCTTTGCCAGCTTACAGTCTAAACACATTCACCACTAAAGGGGCACCAATGTGGCCATCATGTCAGTACCAAGATTCTAGTGACTTAGAACAAAAACATACCAACTATAGACAAGTGAAGTCAGCTGACTAGGCCAGGGGTCCCCAATCAGTTGTACCAGTGCCACTGATGGTCCTCAAGTTCAGGTGGTACTGGGCAAGGCTGCAGACTAACCTGTACCCCACCTGGATCTGCTGCCATTTATACCTTACCCAAGCAAAACTGCTCCAAAAGATGATGAAAATACTTCTTTTGTGCAGTTCATAAAGCTCAAATGGTTGTTTGTCTATTTTTAATATATAGTTTTAGCTGACGGACAACCTATACAGGTGGTACTCGAGATCCTTAGAAAATAGAAAGTGGTATTTGATGAAAAAAGTTAGGGAACCCTGAACTAGATGGTCCTAAAATATTCATTCTTCCAGTTGAATTTTCCGCAAATCAAAAATAAGAAGTTCTTGGTTCCTTTTTAGCTTATTACATCAAGGTAAGTCAGATGTGAAAACCGTGTGTGTGTGTGGGGGGGGGGGGGGGGTAACAACAGGCTCCTGAATCTGAAACTCTGCATTGTCCTCAGACCCCTGTTCCCATGAAGGTCCCCTGCTGTAGAGGTGTCAGACAGAAGTGTGGTCACCTCCTCCTCATTGCCACCTAGACACACTTCCATGGTCACACTCTTCATGAGCGTTTAAAGTGGACCAACACCCACGGGTAATCGGCCCGGGAATCTATAAGATTCCCGGCTGATCACCTCCCTCCCTGCGGGACATCCGAGATCGGGATGTCACGCGGGGTGAAACCCCCCCAAACACCCCAAACTCTTTACCTTATCTTCGGCGGCGTGCGCGCACCCGCGCCGGCCGTCTGCGCGCGCGTCAAGAGGGACGCGCGGGAGGCGGCGGCGGAGGAGCCGCTTGTCTGCGGCTTGTCCGTCGGCGCTGGGAGCGGGGAGAGGTGAGTTTTTCGGGGGGTTCGGGGGGGTTTCACACAGCGGGGCACCCCGATCGGGAGTGCCCCACCGAAGTGGACCAAGACCCAGGATAGTCAAAATCCTGGGTGTTGGTCCACTTTAATCTACAACTGCTCCTTTCACCTAGACCTCACCGAATGATCCCTCATCTACATAACTAGACAATGATTCTTAGTTCCCCTGTTATTCCATATCCCGAGTTATTCTTGAGTTATTTTAGGTGTCCCCCGTCTTCCCCAGGCCTGTCCCTAGATGTCCCCCTCTTACCCGGCCCTGTTCCTAGGTGTCCCCCGTCTTCCTCCAGCCCTGTTCCTAGGTGTCCCCCATCTTCCCCAGCCCTGTTCTTAGGTGTCCCCCGTCTTCCCCAGGCCTGTCCCTAGATGTCCCCCTCTTACCCGGCCCTGTTCCTAGGTGTCCCCCGTCTTCCTCCAGCCCTGTTCCTAGGTGTCCCCCATCTTCCCCAGCCCTGTTCTTAGGTGTCCCCCGTCTTCCCCAGGCCTGTCCCTAGATGTCCCCCTCTTACCCGGCCCTGTTCCTAGTTGTCCCCCATCTTCCCCAGCCCTGTTCCTAGGTGTCCCCCTCTTACCCGGCCCTGTTCCTAGGTGTCCCCCATCTTCCCCAGCCCTGTTCTTAGGTGTCCCCCGTCTTCCCCAGGCCTGTCCCTAGATGTCCCCCTCTTACCCGGCCCTGTTCCTAGTTGTCCCCCATCTTCCCCAGCCCTGTTCCTAGGTGTCCCCCTCTTACCCGGCCCTGTTCCTAGTTGTCCCCCATCTTCCCCAGCCCTGTTCCTGGGTGTCCCCCATCTTCCCCAGCCCTGTTCCTAGGTGTTCCCCTCTTACCCGGCCCTGTTCCTAGTTGTCCCCCATCTTCCCCAGCCCTGTTCCTGGGTGTCCCCCATCTTCCCAAGCCCTGTCCCTAGGTGTCCCCCTCTTACCCGGCCCTGTTCCTAGGTGTCCCCCATCTTCCCCAGCCCTGTTCCTAGTTGTCCCCCATCTTCCCCAGCCCTGTTCCTGGGTGTCCCCCATCTTCCCCAGCCCTTTTCCTAGGTGTCCCCCATCTTCCCCAGCCCTGTTCAGTTAAAACTATGGGGGTTATTTAAGAAGGGATAGCGCCAGGTAGCGCTTCGTAGCGGCAGGCAGCGTCTGGTGAACGCCGGGCCAGTGCCAGTGAGGGGCATCCCTTCATTACACATCCCCCAGAAAGCTGGGCAGGACGGACAGACATACAGACACACCTTCCTCTTAATTGTCATCCGGCTGAATGGAGCTGCGGCTCTCAGCAGCGCCATGCTGCGTTCTAGCTCTGCACCTTCACCCAAGTGGATCCTTCCGCTGACAAGAGCGGCCTCAGCCAATGGCATGGCACTGGTCCCGTCCTGATCCTCCCAATGGACCATCAATGATGAGAATGCAGGAAAAAAAAACAACAGCAGCCAGCACAGCCTGCGCCGTCCCTGGGGAGACACGTGTGCGCTGAATCGCACGCTCAGGCCTGGTGCCGATGAGATGACGGCATGGGACAAAGTCTACTGGCACGGGACGTCGGGACAACGGACCCAAATCGTGATTGTCCCACAAAAATCGGGCCACTTGGGGGGGTATGTGTGTACAGTACGTTTCTACCCTGTGTGTAATTACTGCTTTGTACAGCGCTACAGAAGATGATGGCGCTATATAAATAAATAATGACTTTTCTGGAGACCCATTTACCTTTCTATGGCATCTTCTTATGAATAACATCCACACACTGCTCCCAACTAACGTGATGTTACCACAAGCTGTCATGGCGCTCTTCTGACTATGACCATAGAAAGGAGAAAGCAAGACCCTTATGCTGCAGGATACACACTGTCATCTGCATTGCCATGTAATGATCAAAGGCATAATTCCCAATTGTCCCTAAAAGTGGACCAAAACCCAGGATTTTGACTATCCGAACGGGGGTGCCCCACTGTGTGAAACCCTCCAGATCGCCGAGCGCAACTCACCCGGTCCTACGGCGCATGCATGGCCACCCGTCCAATCAGCACGCTCGCGGTCGCATCCCCCGCTTCCCTGTAACAGTGAGCATGCCTGCACCGGCCATTCACAAATACCTTGCTAGAGGGATAGCGGGATGTGGCCGCGGCTCACACATGCGTTTTTGGACCAGGAAGCAAGGTAAGTGTATGGGGCGACCTGGGGGGTTTCACACAGCGGAGCATCCCGATTTCGGATGCCCCGGGGGAGGGAATCGATCGGCCAGTGAATCTTATAGATTCCCGGGGCGATCGCGCTGGGTTTTGGTCCACTTTAGGGTGTAACATGCAGATCTGAATCAATAAATTATTAAATTGCATATTCAAAGTGTTTATATTGTTGTCATCTTATCTCTTATCCATCCCTCAATGAGGGGGCGTTCTATTGGTCAGGTTTATTCTTATAGGTATATACAGTGAATGCAATATATTGAAAGTATAGACATCCATTAGCATGATTAAGTACCTGTTATTATTCCCAGTGTGGGGAGAACGTCATAAACAATATAGAAAACATGAAAATGAAATACATTATAGCAATTAAATCATGGGAAAAAGGAGGACCAAAAATTATTTTTGCATTGGCCGGGAATCGAACCCGGGCCTCCCGCGTGGCAGGCGAGAATTCTACCACTGAACCACCAATGCATTGATATACAGTGTGGGTCAAACAGGCCATACATCCTATCCGTGGTTTGTGGACTGTTAAAATTTCTTTTTCATTTTTTGATACTTTATTTTCTTCTCTGTCTTTATATCTTTTGTTTACAAACACATCCATCTTTCTCTCTTTCTGTATCCCCCTCCTGCTTCATTTCTTTTAATTTTCTTTTACATTTCTTAATTGTCTTGCTCTCATTTCCACATCGTTTTTCACCGTCTGTACACCCTCCTCTCTTTTTACCTTCCCCCCCCCATCTCTCCCACATTTCCCTGTCTCTCTTTCTACCATTTTTTTCACTTTCTTTCCCTATTCATCTATTTCTGCCTCCCTTTTTCCGTATTCCACCTTTCCTTTTCCAACTTTGTTTAAATTGCTCCTTTTCATTTTCCCTCTCTCTCACTCTCTTGTCACATTCCTTCCATCTCTCTTTCTTCCTTTTCACATTCAGAACCTTCTCCTCTCACTTTTCCATATTCCCTCCTTCTCTTTCCCTTTCTACATTTTCTCTTCCTCTCATTATCTTTTCCACATTCTCATCTTATCTTTCTGACTCTCTCTCTTTTCTTCTATCTCCCTTTCTTTCTCTCTTTGCCATATTCCCACCTTCACTCGTGCTATTTTCCACATTCCTATGCTTTTTTCCACAATGTCTCATTACCTTTCTCTCTTTTTTTCCACCTTCACTCTAGCGCTTTTCCACATTCCCTCCTCCTCAATCATTACCTTTTTTTCTCTCTCTTTTTTTCCACACTGCCTCCTTCACTCTCGCACGTTTCCAAATTCTCTCCATATCTTTAACTATTTTACACATTCTCATATTATCTTTCTCACTCTCTTGGTCTTTTCCACATACTCTACCTCCATCTCTCTGTCTTTTCTTCTTCCTCCTGTTAGTATCTTCTATCACTTTTCCACATTTCCTTCCTCCCTCCCCATCTTCCCCAGCCCTGTTCCTAGGTGTCCCCCATCTTCCCCAGCCCTGTTCCTAAGTGTCCCCCGTCTTCCCCAGCCCTGTTCCTAAGTGTCCCCATCTTCCCCAGCCCTGTTCCTAGGTGTCCCCCCTCTTCCCCAGCCCTGTTCCTAAGTGTCCCCCGTCTTCCCCAGCCCTGTTCCTAGATGTCCCCCATCTTCCCCAGCCCTGTTCCTAAGTGTCCCCCGTCTTCCCCAGCCCTGTTCCTAGATGTCCCCCATCTTCCCCAGCCCTGTTCCTAGATGTCCCCCATCTTCCCCAGCCCTGTTCCTAGATGTCCCCCATCTTCCCCAGCCCTGTTCCTAGATGTCCCCCTCTTACCCGGCCCTGTTCCTAGATGTCCCCCATCTTCCCCAGCCCTGTTCCTAAGTGTCCCCCGTCTTCCCCAGCCCTGTTCCTAGATGTCCCCCATCTTCCCCAGCCCTGTTCCTAGATGTCCCCCATCTTCCCCAGCCCTGTTCCTAGATGTCCCCCATCTTCCCCAGCCCTGTTCCTAGATGTCCCCCTCTTACCCAGCCCTGTTCCTAGATGTCCCCCATCTTCCCCAGCCCTGTTCCTAAGTGTCCCCCCTCTTCCCCAGCCCTGTTCCTAGATGTCCCCCATCTTCCCCAGCCCTGTTCCTAGATGTCCCCCATCTTCCCCAGCCCTGTTCCTAGATGTCCCCCATCTTCCCCAGCCCTGTTCCTAGATGTCCCCCATCTTCCCCAGCCCTGTTCCTAGATGTCCCCCTCTTCCCCAGCCCTGTTCCTAGGTGTCCCCCCTCTTCCCCAGCCCTGTTCCTAGATGTCCCCCATCTTCCCCAGCCCTGTTCCTAAGTGTCCCCCATCTTCCCCAGCCCTGTTCCTAGGTGTCCCCCATCTTCCCCAGCCCTGTTCCTGGGTGTCCCCCATCTTCCCCAGCCCTGTTCCTAAGTGTCCCCCCTCTTCCCCAGCCCTGTTCCTAGATGTCCCCCATCTTCCCCTGCCCTGTTCCTAGGTTTCCCACGTCTTCCCCAGCCCTGTTCCTAAGTCTCCCCCATCTTCCCCAGCCCTGTTCCTAGATGTCCCCCATCTTCCCCAGCCCTGTTCCTAAGTCTCCCCCATCTTCCCCAGCCCTGTTGCTAAGTGTCACCCATCTTCCCCAGCCCTGTTGCTAAGTGTCACCCATCTTCCCCAGCCCTGTTGCTAAGTGTCCCCCATCTTCCCCAGCCCTGTTGCTAGGTGTCCCCCATCTTCCCCAGCCCTGTTGCTAAGTGTCCCCCATCTTCCCCAGCCCTGTTCCTAGGTGTCCCCCATCTTCCCCAGCCCTGTTTCTATGTGTCCCCCATCTTCCCCAGCCCTGTTCCTAGATGTCCCCCATCTTCCCCAGCCCTGTTCCTAATTGTCCCCCATCTTCCCCAGCCCTGTTCCTAGATGTCCCCCATCTTCCCCAGCCCTGTTCCTAGATGCCCCCCATCTTCCCCAGCCCTGTTGCTAAGTGTCCCCCATCTTCCCCAGCCCTGTTCCTAGGTGTTCCCCATCTTCCCCAGCCCTGCACACCTTTCTAACTGTGCACCTGGAAGTAGTATGACTGATCTGAATGTATATGTGGCTTATTGGTCCTTCTTCTGCTGCCTGGTGAAGGTCCAGCCATAAAACGATTAGATGTAAACTAGGAACACAGACAGCCAAATGAGGAACCCACTAAAAATCTGAATAACTCGGGATATGGAATAACAGGGGAACTAAGAATCATTGTCTAGTTATGTAGATGAGGGATCATTCGGTGAGGTCTAGGTGAAAGGAGCAGTTGCAGATTAAACGCTCATGAAGAGTGTGACCATGGAAGTGTGTCTAGGTGACAATGAGGAGGAGGTGACCACACTTCTGTCTGACACCTCTACAGCAGGGGACCTTCATGGGAACAGGGGTCTGTTGTTACCAACCCTACCCCCAAGGTTTTTTCACACCCGACTTACCTTACTGCAGTAAGCTAAAATGAAACCGAGTACTTCTTATTTTTGTTTTGAAAAAATTCAACTGGAAGAATTATAGAAGAATTTTAGGACCATCTAAGTACATGGGTTCCCAAACCTTTTAAATTCAGATTTCACTTTCTATCTTCTAAGGATCTCAAGTGCCACCTATATGGGTTGTTGGTCAGTCAAAACTATATAAAAAATAGACAAACAATTATGTAAGCTTCATGAAATGTGCAAAAGTAGGGCTCCCATCACCTTTTGGAGCAGTTTTGCTTGGGTAAAATATAAATGGCAGCAGATCGAGTTGGGGTACAGGTTAGTCTGCAGCCTTGCCCAGTACCACCTGATAGGATCTTGAGGACCATCAGTGGCACTTGTACAACTGATTGGGGACCCCCCTGGCCTAGTCAATTGACTTCATATTATAAAATATCAATAGTTGGTATGTTTTTGTTCTAAGTCACTAGAATCTTGGTACTGACATGATGGCCACATTGGTGCCCCTTTAGTGGTGAATGTGTTTAGACTATAAGCTTGGCAAGGGCCGGCTCTCTATCCTTTTGTTTTCAGAATATTCATTGTGAACTCTGTAACACTGCATTCGTAATAGTCTATGTACCCCCCAACTTTTGAAAGCTGTAAAGGGGGACATTTTTTTTTTAATTAAACCATGTCCCAGCCATGCCCTTAAAGGGGCATCCCCTCATAAGAGCCAGTGAGGGGCATCCCTCATAGCAGCCAATTTACGTTTCTATGCCATCTTCTTATGAATAACATCCACACACTGCTCCCAACTAACGTGATGTTACCACAAGCTGTCATGGCGCTCTTCTGAATATGACCATAGAAAGGATAAAGCAAGCACAAGGAGAGCCTTATGCTGCATGATACACACTGTCATCTGCATTGCCATGTAATGATCAAAGGCATACCTCCCAACAGTCCCTGATTTGGAGGGACTGTCCCTCTTTTGAGTCCATATCCCCCCTGTCCCTCATTGCTTCTATTTGTCCCTCTATAAAGTGGACCAAAATCCAGGATTTGACTATCCTGGGTTTTAGGCCTTCCCCCCGGGGCTTCCCGATCGCGATTGCCCCGCTGTGTGAAACCCCCCAGATCGTCCAGCGCAACTCACCTCTTCCCGGTCCTATGGTGCATGCGCAGCCACTTGTCCAATCAGTGCGCTCCGAGCCGTTGACGTCACGTTATCTAAGCCAGCGTCTAAGGCCAGCGGCTCCGAGCATGCTGGTGGCTGCATCCCCCACTTCCCTCTAACAGGAAGCATGCCCGCGGTGGCCATTCACAAATGCCTGACCTGAGCACGTACCCTGCTAGAGGGATAGCAGGGATGCGCTAGCGGCTCGCGCATGCGCCGGGACCGGGAAGCAAGTTAAGTGTATGGGGCGACACACAACAGGACATCCCGATTTTGGATGCCCCAGGGGGAGGGAATCGACTGCACTTGGTTTGGTCCACTTTAGGGTGTAACATGCAGATCTGAATCAATAAATGATTAAATTGCATATTCAAAGTGTTTATTTTGTTGTAACTGTTATATTTTATCTCTTATCCATCCCTCAATGAGGGGGCGTGGCTTCATTTTAAAAATGTCCCTATTTCCCACCCTAAAAAATTGGGAGGTATGATCAAATAGGTTTACTTTTTAAATCAAGTTAAGTTTGCTGGAAACTTATAAGGTTCTCCTAGTCTCAAGAAGACTATGACATCTTGCTGGGATTCCCCTCCAATACTGGTGTAATGCCCCCCCCCCCCCCCCTTACACACACAGACACAGACACACACACAGACACACACACACACACACACACACACACACACACAGACACACACACACACACACACACACACACACACACACACACACACACAGACACACACACACACACAGACAGACACACACACACACACACACACACACACACACACACAGACACACACACACACACACACACAGACACACACACACACACACACACACACACACACAGACACACACACACACACAGACACACACACACAGACACACACACACACACACACACACACACACAGACACACACACACACACACACACACACACACACAGACACACACACACACACACACACACACACACACACACACACACACAGACACACACACACACACACACACACACACACACACACACACACAGACACACACACACACACACACACACACACACACACACACACACAGACACACACACACACACACACACACACTGCAGAGGTGTGAGTCCAAAGTGTGGAGGCATCTTTGTTGTCAACACACTTCTTTCACACCCCCTTTGTTATTCTGCTGTTTGATCTGAAGGACAAGTCCACTTCCCTGCTCCCCCCCCCCCCCCCAAAACATATTGTTTCCAGATAAGGTGTTTTTTCTACAATACACATTTTCCAGACACACTTCTGCTGAATTTACTGTAGATCTTGTCCTAAATTTCCAGGGGATGTTTCATCAGACCAACATGATACGGGACCTATGGCTTTATGATCAGCACTATATATATATATATATATATATATATATATATATATATATATATATATATATTATTTACAGGGATAGACTGGACTAAAAAAATGGTCCGGGCCATTTCTGGTTACTTCGACCCTACAGTGTGTCTGGCCCGGTTTCCCCCCCCCCCCAAAACTGGCAGTGTGCAGACCCCCCCATCACCCCATAACAGACTGAGTGGCAGAATCCACCCATAACATGCTGAGTGGCAGAACCCCCCCATAACATGCTGAGTGGCAGAATCCCCCCATAACATGCTGAGTGGCAGAATCCCCCCATAACATGCTGAGTGGCAGAGCCCCCCATAGCACGCTGAGTGGCAGAATCCCCCCATAACATGCTGAGTGGCAGAACCCCCCCATAACATGCTGAGTGGCAGAATCCCCCCATAACATTTTGAGTGGCAGAACCCCCCATAACATGCTGAGTGGCAGAATCCCCCCATAACATGCTGAGTGGCAGAATCCCCCCATAACATGCTGAGTGGCAGAACCCCCCCATAACATGCTGAGTGGCAGAACCCCCCCATAACATGCTGAGTGGCAGAATCCCCCCATAACATGCTGAGTGGCAGAATCCCCCCATAACATGCTGAGTGGCAGAATCCCCCCATAACATGCTGAGTGGCAGAATCCCCCCATAACATGCTGAGTGGCAGAACCCCCCCATAACATGCTGAGTGGCAGAACCCCCCCATAACATGCTGAGTGGCAGAATCCCCCCATAACATGCTGAGTGGCAGAATCCCCCCATAACATGATGAGTGGCAGAATCCCCCCATAACATGCTGAGTGGCAGAATCCCCCCCCCCCCCATAACATGCTGAGTGGCAGAACCCCCCCCCCCCCATAACATGCTGAGTGGCAGAATCCACCCATAACATGCTGAGTGGCAGAACCCCCCATAATATGCTGAGTGGCAGAATCCCCCCATAACATGCTGAGTGGCAGAACCCCCCCCCCCCATAACATGCTGAGTGGCAGAATCCACCCATAACATGCTGAGTGGCAGAACCCCCCATAACATGCTGAGTGGCAGAACCCCCCCCCCCCATAACATGCTGAGTGGCAGAATCCCCCCATAACATGCTGAGTGGCAGAGCCCCCCATAACATGCTGAGTGGCAGAACCCCCCCATAACATGCTGAGTGGCAGAATCCACCCATAACATGCTGAGTGGCAGAACCCCCCCCCCCCATAACATGCTGAGTGGCAGAATCCCCCATAACATTTTGAGTGGCAGAACCCCCCATAACATGCTGAGTGGCAGAACCCCCCATAACATGCTGAGTGGCAGAATCCACCCATAACATGCTGAGTGGCAGAATCCCCCCATAACATGCTGAGTGGCAGAATCCCCCCATAACATGCTGAGTGGCAGAATCCACCCATAACATGCTGAGTGGCAGAATCCCCCCATAACATGCTGAGTGGCAGAATCCCCCCATAACATGCTGAGTGGCAGAATCCCCCCATAACATGCTGAGTGGCAGAACCCCCCCATAACATGCTGAGTGGCAGAACCCCCCCATAACATGCTGAGTGGCAGAATCCCCCCATAACATGCTGAGTGGCAGAATCCCCCCATAACATGCTGAGTGGCAGAATCCCCCCATAACATGCTGAGTGGCAGAATCCCCCCCCCATAACATGCTGAGTGGCAGAACCCCCCCCCCCCCCATAACATGCTGAGTGGCAGAATCCCCCCATAACATGCTGAGTGGCAGAACCCCCCCATAACATGCTGAGTGGCAGAACCCCCCATAACATGCTGAGTGGCAGAACCCCCCCATAACATGCTGAGTGGCAGAGCCCCCCCCCATAACATGCTGAGTGGCAGAACCCCCCCATAACATGCTGAGTGGCAGAACCCCCCCATAACATGCTGAGTGGCAGAATCCCCCCATAACATGCTGAGTGGCAGAATCCCCCCATAACATGCTGAGTGGCAGAATCCCCCCATAACATGCTGAGTGGCAGAATCCCCCCATAACAGGCTGAGTGGCAGAATCCCCCCATAACATGCTGAGTGGCAGAATCCCCCCATAACATGCTGAGTGGCAGAATCCCCCCATAACATGCTGAGTGGCAGAATCCCCCCATAACATGCTGAGTGGCAGAATCCCCCCATAACATGCTGAGTGGCAGAATCCCCCCATAACATGCTGAGTGGCAGAATCCCCCCATAACATGCTGAGTGGCAGAATCCCCCCATAACATGCTGAGTGGCAGAATCCCCCCATAACATGCTGAGTGGCAGAATCCCCCCATAACATGCTGAGTGGCAGAATCCCCCCATAACATGCTGAGTGGCAGAATCCCCCCATAACACGCTGAGTGGCAGAATCCCCCCATAACATGCTGAGTGGCAGAATCCCCCCATAACATGCTGAGTGGCAGAACCCCCCCATAACATGCTGAGTGGCAGAATCCACCCATAACATGCTGAGTGGCAGAACCCCCCCCCCCCCCATAACATGCTGAGTGGCAGAATCCCCCCATAACATTTTGAGTGGCAGAACCCCCCATAACATGCTGAGTGGCAGAATCCCCCCATAACATGCTGAGTGGCAGAATCCCCCCATAACATGCTGAGTGGCAGAACCCCCCCATAACATGCTGAGTGGCAGAACCCCCCCATAACATGCTGAGTGGCAGAATCCCCCCATAACATGCTGAGTGGCAGAATCCCCCCATAACATGCTGAGTGGCAGAATCCCCCCATAACATGCTGAGTGGCAGAACCCCCCCATAACATGCTGAGTGGCAGAACCCCCCATAACATGCTGAGTGGCAGAACCCCCCCATAACATGCTGAGTGGCAGAACCCCCCCATAACATGCTGAGTGGCAGAATCCCCCCATAACATGCTGAGTGGCAGAATCCCCCCATAACATGCTGAGTGGCAGAATCCCCCCATAACATGCTGAGTGGCAGAATCCCCCCATAACATGCTGAGTGGCAGAATCCCCCCCCCATAACATGCTGAGTGGCAGAACCCCCCCCCCCCCCATAACATGCTGAGTGGCAGAATCCACCCATAACATGCTGAGTGGCAGAACCCCCCATAATATGCTGAGTGGCAGAATCCCCCCATAACATGCTGAGTGGCAGAACCCCCCCCCCCCCATAACATGCTGAGTGGCAGAATCCACCCATAACATGCTGAGTGGCAGAACCCCCCCCCCCCCCATAACATGCTGAGTGGCAGAATCCCCCCATAACATGCTGAGTGGCAGAGCCCCCCATAACATGCTGAGTGGCAGAATCCACCCATAACATGCTGAGTGGCAGAACCCCCCCCCCCCATAACATGCTGAGTGGCAGAATCCCCCCATAACATTTTGAGTGGCAGAACCCCCCATAACATGCTGAGTGGCAGAATCCCCCCATAACATGCTGAGTGGCAGAATCCCCCCATAACATGCTGAGTGGCAGAACCCCCCCATAACATGCTGAGTGGCAGAACCCCCCCATAACATGCTGAGTGGCAGAATCCCCCCATAACATGCTGAGTGGCAGAATCCCCCCATAACATGCTGAGTGGCAGAATCCCCCCATAACATGCTGAGAGGCAGAACCCCCCCATAACATGCTGAGTGGCAGAACCCCCCATAACATGCTGAGTGGCAGAACCCCCCCATAACATGCTGAGTGGCAGAGCCCCCCCCCCCCCATAACATGCTGAGTGGCAGAACCCCCCCATAACATGCTGAGTGGCAGAACCCCCATAACATGCTGAGTGGCAGAACCCCCCCATAACATGCTGAGTGGCAGAATCCCCCCATAACATGCTGAGTGGCAGAATCCCCCCATAACATGCTGAGTGGCAGAATCCCCCCATAACATGCTGAGTGGCAGAATCCCCCCATAACATGCTGAGTGGCAGAATCCCCCCCCCCATAACATGCTGAGTGGCAGAATCCCCCCCCCCCATAACATGCTGAGTGGCAGAACCCCCCCCCCCCCCATAACATGCTGAGTGGCAGAATCCACCCATAACATGCTGAGTGGCAGAATCCCCCCATAACATGCTGAGTGGCAGAACCCCCCCATAACATGCTGAGTGGCAGAACCCCCCATAACATGCTGAGTGGCAGAATCCCCCCATAACATGCTGAGTGGCAGAGCCCCCCCCCATAACATGCTGAGTGGCAGAACCCCCCCATAACATGCTGAGTGGCAGAACCCCCCCATAACATGCTGAGTGGCAGAACCCCCCCATAACATGCTGAGTGGCAGAATCCCCCCATAACATCCCCCCATAACATGCTGAGTGGCAGAATCCCCCCATAACATGCTGAGTGGCAGAATCCCCCCATAACATGCTGAGTGGCAGAATCCCCCCATAACATGCTGAGTGGCAGAATCCCCCCATAACATGCTGAGTGGCAGAATCCCCCCATAACATGCTGAGTGGCAGAATCCCCCCATAACATGCTGAGTGGCAGAATCCCCCCATAACATGCTGAGTGGCAGAATCCCCCCATAACATGCTGAGTGCAGAATCCCCCCATAACATGCTGAGTGGCAGAATCCCCCCATAACATGCTGAGTGGCAGAATCCCCCCATAACACGCTGAGTGGCAGAATCCCCCCATAACATGCTGAGTGGCAGAATCCCCCCATAACATGCTGAGTGGCAGAACCCCCCCATAACATGCTGAGTGGCAGAATCCACCCATAACATGCTGAGTGGCAGAATCCCCCCCCCATAACATGCTGAGTGGCAGAACCCCCCCCCCCCCATAACATGCTGAGTGGCAGAATCCCCCCATAACATGCTGAGTGGCAGAATCCACCCATAACATGCTGAGTGGCAGAATCCCCCATAACATGCTGAGTGGCAGAATCCCCCCCCCATAACATGCTGAGTGGCAGAACCCCCCCCCCCCCCCATAACATGCTGAGTGGCAGAATCCCCCCATAACATGCTGAGTGGCAGAATCCACCCATAACATGCTGAGTGGCAGAATCCCCCCCCCCCCCCCCATAACATGCTGAGTGGCAGAAATCCCCCATAACATGCTGAGTGGCAGAACCCCCCCATAACATGCTGAGTGGCAGATCCCTCCATAACATACTGAGTGGCAGAATCCCCCCATAACATGCTGAGTGGCAGAATCCCCCATAACATGCTGAGTGGCAGAATCCCCCATAACATGCTGAGTGGCAGAATCCCCCCCCCCATAACATGCTGAGTGGCAGAACCCCCCCCCCCCCCCATAACATGCTGAGTGGCAGAATCCCCCATAACATGCTGAGTGGCAGAATCCACCCATAACATGCTGAGTGGCAGAATCCCCCCCCCATAACATGCTGAGTGGCAGAACCCCCCCCCCCCCATAACATGCTGAGTGGCAGAATCCACCCATAACATGCTGAGTGGCAGAATCCCCCATAACATGCTGAGTGGCAGGATCCCCCCATAACATGCTGAGTGGCAGAATCCCCCCCCCCATAACATGCTGAGTGGCAGAACCCCCCCCCCCATAACATGCTGAGTGGCAGAATCCCCCCATAATATGCTGAGTGGCAGAACCCCCCATAACATGCTGAGTGGCAGAACCCCCCCCCCCCCCATAACATGCTGAGTGGCAGAATCCACCCATAACATGCTGAGTGGCAGAATCCCCCCATAACATGCTGAGTGGCAGAATCCACCCATAACATGCTGAGTGGCAGAATCCCCCCATAACATGCTGAGTGGCAGAATCCCCCCATAACACGCTGAGTGGCAGAATCCCCCCATAACAGGCTGAGTGGCAGAACCCCCCATAACATGCTGAGTAGCAGAACCCCCCCCCATAACATGCTGAGTGGCAGAATCCCCCCATAACAGGCTGAGTGGCAGAATCCCCCCATAACATGCTGAGTGGCAGAATCCCCCCATAACACGCTGAGTGGCAGAATCCCCCCATAACATGCTGAGTGGCAGAACCCCCCCATAACATGCTGAGTGGCAGAATCCACCCATAACATGCTGAGTAGCAGAACCCCCCCCCATAACATGCTGAGTGGCAGAATCCCCCCATAACATTTTGAGTGACAGAATCCCCCCATAACATGCTGAGTGGCAGAATCCCCCCATAACATGCTGAGTGGCAGAACCCCCCCATAACATGCTGAGTGGCAGAACCCCCCCATAACATGCTGAGTGGCAGAATCCACCCATAACATGCTGAGTGGCAGAATCCCCCCATAACATGCTGAGTGGCAGAATACCCCCCCCCCATAACATGCTGAGTGGCAGAACCCCCCCCCCCCGAAAAACATGCTGAGTGGCAGAATCCACCCATAACATGCTGAGTGGCAGAATCCCCCCATAATATGCTGAGTGGCAGAACCCCCCATAACATGCTGAGTGGCAGAATCCACCCATAACATGCTGAGTGGCAGAATCCCCCCCCCATAACATGCTGAGTGGCAGAACCCCCCCCCCCCCCCCATAACATGCTGAGTGGCAGAATCCACCCATAACATGCTGAGTGGCAGAATCCACCCATAACATGCTGAGTGGCAGAATCCACCCATAACATGCTGAGTGGCAGAATCCACCCATAACATGCTGAGTGGCAGAATCCCCCCATAATATGCTGAGTGGCAGAACCCCCCATAACATGCTGAGTGGCAGAATCCACCCATAACATGCTGAGTGGCAGAATCCCCCCCCCATAACATGCTGAGTGGCAGAACCCCCCCCCCCCCCATAACATGCTGAGTGGCAGAATCCACCCATAACATGCTGAGTGGCAGAACCCCCCCATAACATGCTGAGTGGCAGAATCCCCCCATAACATGCTGAGTGGCAGAACCCCCCCCCCCCCCATAACATGCTGAGTGGCAGAATCCACCCATAACATGCTGAGTGGCAGAATCCCCCCATAACATGCTGAGTGGCAGAACCCCCCCCCCCCCCCCATAACATGCTGAGTGGCAGAATCCACCCATAACATGCTGAGTAGCAGAATCCCCCCATAACATGCTGAGTAGCAGAATCCCCCCATAACATGCTGAGTGGCAGAATCCCCCCATAACATGCTGAGTGGCAGAATCCCCCCATAACATGCTGAGTGGCAGAACCCCCCCATAACACGCTGAGTGGCAGAATCCCCCCATAACATGCTGAGTGGCAGAACCCCCCATAACATGCTGAGTGGCAGAATCCCCCCATAACAGGCTGAGTGGCAGAACCCCCCCATAACATGCTGAGTGGCAGAATCCCCCCATAACATGCTGAGTGGCAGAACCCCCCCATAACACGCTGAGTGGCAGAATCCCCCCATAACATGCTGAGTGGCAGAACCCCCCCATAACATGCTGAGTGGCAGAACCCCCCCATAACATGCTGAGTGGCAGAACCCCCCCATAACATGCTAAGTGGCAGAATCCCCCCATAACATGCTGAGTGGCAGAACCCCCCCATAACATGCTGAGTGGCAGAACCCCCCCATAACATGCTAAGTGGCAGAATCCCCCCATAACATGCTGAGTGGCAGAATCCCCCCATAACATGCTGAGTAGCAGAATCCCCCCATAACATGCTGAGTGGCAGAATCCCCCCATAACAGGCTGAGTGGCAGAACCCCCCCATAACACGCTGAGTGGCAGAATCCCCCCATAACAGGCTGAGTGGCAGAACCCCCCCATAACACGCTGAGTGGCAGAATCCCCCCATAACATGCTGAGTGGCAGAATCCCCCCATAACAGGCTGAGTGGCAGAACCCCCCCATAACACGCTGAGTGGCAGAATCCCCCCATAACAGGCTGAGTGGCAGAACCCCCCCATAACACGCTGAGTGGCAGAATCCCCCCATAACATGCTGAGTGGCAGAACCCCCCCATAACATGCTGAGTGGCAGAACCCCCCCATAACATGCTGAGTGGCAGAACCCCCCCATAACATTTTGAGTGGCAGAACCCCCCATAACAGACTGAGTGGCAGAACCCCCCATTAACACGCTGATCCCCCCCCCCCCAACCCCCCGGACCCACTCACCTCGCTGTTGCTGCTGGGTGCTATTTAAACCTTTGCATTTATTTTATTTGTATTTTATTGTTCCTCCCCCTACCTACCTTTATGCAAAATAATAATGTATTCATGCTCATTATTTGGATATAGGTATATTTTCATTTGTATGTTCACTATTGAATTTCATTTTTAGATATGAACAAGTTGATTTCCTGTGTATTTATTTTTCCTTGTTCTGTAGGTTTGTATATCAGAGAGAATTCTGGAATTCCAGCTGAAACAGGAGGGAGAGTCCATGTTATACCTCCCGACTAGTATTGCTAGTCCCAGGGCCGGCGCCAGCACAGGGCAAGCCTGGGCAATTGCCAGGGCCCCTGGCATCTTCAGGGGCCCACTCAGGCTCACTGAACCACCAAATCCCGGGTGTTGTGTGTAGACCTGCTCATGGCTGACCTCAGCAACAAGGGATGATAAGAAACATTGGGGAAGGTGGCATGGAATAAAGGGCAATTGATGGAAGCTCAAAAGGTGGCGAGAACCAGGTGACCCCTGACAGCAATGATAAAGTCTTTAGTGGCAGCGGAGCAAGCAGTAAGGGCTGAAGGGTGCTTGGTGGCGGTAGAGAATGCAACAAGGGCTAGAGGATGATTGGTGGCTATAGGGAAGGCAATAAGGACTAGAGGATGATTGGTGACTATAGGGAAGGCAATAAGGACTGGAGAATGATTGGTGACTATAGGGAAGGCAAGAAGGACTAGAGGGTGATTGGTGGCTATAGGGAAGGCAATAAGGACTGGAGGATGATTGGTGGCTATAGGGAAGACAATAAGAACTGGAGGATGATTGGTGGCTATAGGAAAGGCAATAAGGACTGGAGGATGATTGGTGGCTATAGGGAAGGCAATAAGGACTGGAGGGTGATTGGTGGCTATAGGGAAGGCAATAAGGACTGGAGGGTGATTGGTGGCTATAGGGAAGGCAATAAGGACTGGAGGGTGATTGGTGGCTATAGGGAAGGCAATAAGGACTGGAGGATGATTGGTGGCTATAGGGAAGGCAATAAGGACTGGAGGGTGATTGGTGGCTATAGGGAAAGCAGTAAGGACTGGAGGGTGATTGGTGGCTATAGGGAAGGCAATAAGGACTGGAGGATGATTGGTGGCTATAGGGAAGGCAATAAGGACTGGAGGATGATTGGTGGCTATAGGGAAGGCAATAAGGACTGGAGGGTGATTGGTGGCTATAGGGAAGGCAATAAGGACTGGAGATGATTGGTGGCTATAGGGAAGGCAATGAGGACTGGAGGGTGATTGGTGGCTATAGGGAAGGCAATAAGGACTGGAGGATGATTGGTGGCTATAGGGAAGGCAATAAGGACTGGAGGATGATTGGTGGCTATAGGGAAGACAATAAGAACTGGAGGATGATTGGTGGCTATAGGAAAGGCAATAAGGACTGGAGGATGATTGGTGGCTATAGGGAAGGCAATAAGGACTGGAGGATGATTGGTGGCTATAGGGAAGGCAATAAGGACTGGAGGATGATTGGTGGCTATAGGGAAGGCAATAAGGACTGGAGGATGATTGGTGGCTATAGGGAAGGCAATAAGGACTGGAGGATGATTGGTGGCTATAGGGAAGGCAATTAGGACTGGAGGATGATTGGTGGCTATAGGGAAGGCAATAAGGACTGGAGGGTGATTGGTGGCTATAGGGAAGGCAATAAGGACTGGAGGGTGATTGGTCGCTATAGGGAAGGCAATAAGGACTGGAGGATGATTGGTCGCTATAGGGAAGGCAATAAGGACTGGAGGATGATTGGTGGCTATAGGGAAGGCAATAAGGACTGGAGGGTGATTGGTGGCTATAAGGAAGGCAATAAGGACTGGAGGATGATTGGTCGCTATAGGGAAGGCAATAAGGACTGGAGGGCGTTCAGCAGCAGAAGATGACCATTTGACGAAGTGGAGCTGAAAGGTAACATGTGACACAAACCTAGAGCCAGCCCTGGATAGCTCCACTCATCTAACACATTATTAAAAGTAGTCACATGGATCACATGTTGGGAAAGGCCTCTACATCTAAGCCCCCATACATCCTGAATCATAGTACAACAGGAATCTTGTTTTACTGAGGTACATAGGGCACCCCCGCCCCAACATCACTGAGATGAGCCATCCAGTTACTGACCCAGGAACTAAAACAACTTTCCTATTAGGATCTGAGCCTATGACAGTTCTACACTACTGCTGTGCCTCCACCTATAATGATCAATGTGTAGGATGAATAATAGTGGTATTATACATATGGGTTAAGGGGTAGCTGGATGGATAGTAAGGGTACAGGATGGAGTCAGAGGGGAGCTGGATGGATAGTAGGGGTACAGGATGGAGTCAGAGGGGGGCTGGATGGATAGTAGGGGTACAGGATGGAGTCAGAGGGGAGCTGGATGGATAGTAGGGGTACAGGATGGAGTCAGAGGGGAGCTGGATGGATAGTAGGGGTACAGGATGGAGTCAGAGGGGAGCTGAATGGATAGTAGGGGTACAGGATGGAGTCAGAGGGGAGCTGGATGGATAGTAGGGGTACAGGATGGAGTCAGAGGGGAGCTGAATGGATAGTAGGGGTACAGGATGGAGTCAGAGGGGAGCTGGATGGATAGTAGGGGCACAGGATGGAGTCAGAGGAGAGCTGGATGGATAGTAGGGGCACAGGATGGAGTCAGAGGGGAGCTGGATGGATAGTAGGGGTACAGGATGGAATCAGGATGGATAGTAGGGATACAGGATGGAATCAGAGGGGAGCTGGATGGATAGTAGGGGTACAGGATGTAGTCAGAGGGGGCTGGATGGATAGTAGGGGTACAGGATGGAGTCAGAGGGGAGCTGGATGGATAGTAGGGGCACAGGATGGAGTCAGAGGAGAGCTGGATGGATAGTAGGGGTACAGGATGGAGTCAGAGGGGAGCTGGATGGATAGTAGGGGTACAGGATGGAGTCAGAGGGGGGCTGGATGGATAGTAGGGGTACAGGATGGAGTCGGAGGGGGGCTGGATGGATAGTACGGGTACAGGATGGAGTCAGAGGGGAGCTGGATGGATAGTAGGGGTACAGGATGGAGTCGGAGGGGGGCTGGATGGATAGTACGGGTACAGGATGGAGTCAGAGGGGAGCTGGATGGATAGTAGGGGTACAGGATGGAGTCAGAGGGGGGCTGGATGGATAGTAGGGGTACAGGATGGAGTCGGAGGGGGGCTGGATGGATAGTACGGGTACAGGATGGAGTCAGAGGGGAGCTGGATGGATAGTAGGGGCACAGGATGGAGTCAGAGGGGAGCTGGATGGATAGTAGGGGTACAGGATGGAGTCAGAGGGGAGCTGGATGGATAGTAGGGGTACAGGATGGAGTCAGAGGGGAGCTGGATGGATAGTAGGGGTACAGGATGGAGTCAGAGGGGAGCTGGATGGATAGTAGGGATACAGGATGGAGTCAGAGGGGAGCTGGATGGATAGTAGGGGTACAGGATGGAGTCAGAGGGGAGCTGGATGGATAGTAGGGGTACAGGATGGAGTCAGAGGGGAGCTGGATGGATAGTAGGGGTACAGGATGTAGTCAGAGGGGGGCTGGATGGATAGTAGGGGCACAGGATGGAGTCAGAGGGGAGCTGGATGGATAGTAGGGGTACAGGATGGAGTCAGAGGGGAGCTGGATGGATAGTAGGGGTACAGGATGGAGTCAGAGGGGAGCTGGATGGATAGTAGGGGTACAGGATGGAGTCAGAGGGGAGCTGGATGGATAGTAGGGGTACAGGATGGAGTCAGAGGGGAGCTGGATGGATAGTAGGGGTACAGGATGGAGTCAGAGGGGAGCTGGATGGATAGTAGGGGTACAGGATGGAGTCAGAGAGGAGCTGGATGGATAGTAGGGGTACAGGATGGAGTCAGAGGGGAGCTGGATGGATAGTAGGGGTACAGGATGGAGTCAGAGCGGAGCTGGATGGATAGTAGGGGTACAGGATGGAGTCAGAGGGGAGTTGGATGGATAGTAGGGATACAGGATGGAGTCAGAGGGGAGCTGGATGGATAGTAGAGGTACAGGATGGGGTCAGAGTGGAGCTGGATGGATAGTAGGGGTACAGGATGGAGTCAGAGGGAAGCTGGATGGATAGTAGGGGTACAGGATGGAGTCAGAGGGGAGCTGGATGGATAGTAGGGGTACAGGATGGAGTCAGAGGGGAGCTGGATGGATAGTAGGGGTACAGGATGGAATCAGAGGGGGGCTGGATGGATAGTAGGGGTACAGGATGGAATCAGAGGGGAGCTGGATGGATAGTAGGGGTACAGGATGGAATCAGAGGGGGGCTGGATGGATAGTAGGGGTACAGGATGGAGTCAGAGGGGAGCTGGATGGATAGTAGGGGTACAGGATGGAGTCAGAGGGAAGATGGATGGATAGTAGGGGTACAGGATGGAGTCAGAGGGGAGCTGGATGGATAGTAGGGGTACAGGATGGAGTCAGAGGGAAGATGGATGGATAGTAGGGGTACAGGATGGAGTCAGAGGAGAGCTGGATGGATAGTAGGGGTACAGGATGGAGTCAGAGGGGAGCTGGATGGATAGTAGGGGTACAGGATGGAATCAGAGGGGGGCTGGATGGATAGTAGGGGTACAGGATGGAGTCAGAGGGGAGCTGGATGGATAGTAGGGGTACAGGATGGAGTCAGAGGGAAGATGGATGGATAGTAGGGGTACAGGATGGAGTCAGAGGGGAGCTGGATGGATAGTAGGGATACAGGATGGAATCAGAGGGGAGCTGGATGGATAGTAGGGGTACAGGATGGAATCAGAGGGGAGCTGGATGGATAGTAGGGGTACAGGATGGAGTCAGAGGGGAGCTGGATGGATAGTAGGGGTACAGGATGGAGTCAGAGAGGAGCTGGATGGATAGTAGGGGTACAGGATGGAATCAGAGGGGAGCTGGATGGATAGTAGGGAATACAGGATGGAATCAGAGGGGAGCTGGATGGATAGTAGGGGTACAGGATGGAGTCAGAGGGGGGCTGGATGGATAGTAGGGGTACAGGATGGAATCAGAGGGGAGCTGGATGGATAGTAGGAGTACAGGATGGAGTCAGAGGGGAGCTGGATGGATAGTAGGGGTACAGGATGGAGTCAGAGGGAGGCTGGATGGATAGTAGGGGTACATACTGGAGTCAGAGGGGAGCTGGACGGATAGTAGGGGTACAGGATGGAGTCAGAGGGGAGCTGGATGGATAGTAGGGGTACAGGATGGAGTCAGAGGGGAGCTGGATGGATAGTAGGGGTACAGGATGGAATCAGAGGGGGGCTGGATGGATAGTAGGGGTACAGGATGGAGTCAGAGGGGAGTTGGATGGATAGTAGGGGTACAGGATGGAATCAGAGGGGGGCTGGATGGATAGTAGGGGTACAGGATGGAATCAGAGGGGAGCTGGATGGATAGTAGGGGTACAGGATGGAATCAGAGGGGAGCTGGATGGATAGTAGGGGTACAGGATGGAATCAGAGGGGGGCTGGATGGATAGTAGGGGTACAGGATGGAATCAGAGGGGAGCTGGATGGATAGTAGGGGTACAGGATGGAATCAGAGGGGAGCTGGATGGATAGTAGGGGTACAGGATGGAATCAGAGGGGAGCTGGATGGATAGTAGGGGTACAGGATGGAATCAGATGGGAGCTGGATGGATAGTAGGGGTACAGGATGGAGTCAGAGGAGAGCTGGATGGATAGTAGGGGTACAGGATGGAGTCAGAGGGGAGCTGGATGGATAGTAGGGGTACAGGATGGAGACAGAGGGGAGCTGGATGGATAGTAGGGGTACAGGATGGAATCAGAGGGGAGCTGGATGGATAGTAGGGGTACAGGATGGAGTCAGAGGAGAGCTGGATGGATAGTAGGGGTACAGTATGGAGTCAGAGGGGAGCTGGATGGATAGTAGGGGTACAGGATGGAGTCAGAGGGGAGCTGGATGGATAGTAGGGGTACAGGATGGAGTCAGAGGGGAGCTGGATGGATAGTAGGGGTACAGGATGGAATCAGAGGGGAGCTGGATGGATAGTAGGGGTACAGGATGGAATCAGAGGGGGGCTGGATGGATAGTAGGGATACAGGATGGAGTCAGAGGGGAGCTGGATGGATAGTAGGGGTACAGGATGGAATCAGAGGGGAGCTGGATGGATAGTAGGGGTACAGGATGGAATCAGAGGGGAGCTGGATGGATAGTAGGGGTACAGGATGGAGTCAGAGGGGGGCTGGAGGGATAGTAGGGGTACAGGATGGAGTCAGAGGGGGGCTGGAGGGATAGTAGGGGTACAGGATGGAATCAGAGGGGAGCTGGATGGATAGTAGGGGTACAGGATGGAGTCAGAGGGGAGCTGGATGGATAGTAGGGGTACAGGATGGAATCAGAGGGGGGCTGGATGGATAGTAGGGGTACAGGATGGAATCAGAGGGGAGCTGGATGGATAGTAGGGGTACAGGATGGAGTCAGAGGGGGGCTGGAGGGATAGTAGGGGTACAGGATGGAATAAGAGGGGAGCTGGATGGATAGTAGGGATACAGGATGGAATCAGAGGGGAGCTGGATGGATAGTAGGGGTACAGGATGGAATCAGAGGGGAGCTGGATGGATAGTAGGGGTACAGGATGGAATCAGAGAGGAGCTGGATGGATAGTAGGGGTACAGGATGGAATCAGAGGGGGGCTGGATGGATAGTAGGGGTACAGGATGGAGTCAGAGGGGAGCTGGATGGATAGTAGTGGTACAGGATGGAGTCAGAGGGGAGCTGGATGGATAGTAGGGGTACAGGATGGAGACAGAGAGGAGCTGGATGGATAGTAGGGGTACAGGATGGAGTCAGAGGGGAGCTGGGTGGATAGTAGGGGTACAGGATGGAGTCAGAGGGGGGCTGGATGGATAGTAGGGGTACAGGATGGAGTCAGAGGAGAGCTGGATGTATTATAGGGGTACAGGATGGAATCAGAGGGGGGCTGGATGGATAGTAGGGGTACAGGATGGAATCAGAGGGGAGCTGGATGGATAGTAGGGGTACAGGATGGAGTCAGAGGGGGGCTGGAGGGATAGTAGGGGTACAGGATGGAATAAGAGGGGAGCTGGATGGATAGTAGGGGTACAGGATGGAATCAGAGGGGAGCTGGATGGATAGTAGGAGTACAGGATGGAGTCAGAGGGGAGCTGGATGGATAGTAGGGGTACAGGATGGAGTCAGAGGGGAGCTGGATGGATAGTAGGGGTACAGGATGGAATCAGAGGGGGGCTGGATGGATAGTAGGGGTACAGGATGGAGTCAGAGGGGAGTTGGATGGATAGTAGGGGTACAGGATGGAATCAGAGGGGGGCTGGATGGATAGTAGGGGTACAGGATGGAATCAGAGGGGAGCTGGATGGATAGTAGGGGTACAGGATGGAATCAGAGGGGAGCTGGATGGATAGTAGGGGTACAGGATGGAATCAGAGGGGGGCTGGATGGATAGTAGGGGTACAGGATGGAATCAGAGGGGAGCTGGATGGATAGTAGGGGTACAGGATGGAATCAGAGGGGAGCTGGATGGATAGTAGGGGTACAGGATGGAATCAGAGGGGAGCTGGATGGATAGTAGGGGTACAGGATGGAATCAGAGGGGAGCTGGATGGATAGTAGGGGTACAGGATGGAATCAGATGGGAGCTGGATGGATAGTAGGGGTACAGGATGGAGTCAGAGGAGAGCTGGATGGATAGTAGGGGTACAGGATGGAGTCAGAGGGGAGCTGGATGGATAGTAGGGGTACAGGATGGAGACAGAGGGGAGCTGGATGGATAGTAGGGGTACAGGATGGAATCAGAGGGGAGCTGGATGGATAGTAGGGGTACAGGATGGAGTCAGAGGAGAGCTGGATGGATAGTAGGGGTACAGTATGGAGTCAGAGGGGAGCTGGATGGATAGTAGGGGTACAGGATGGAGTCAGAGGGGAGCTGGATGGATAGTAGGGGTACAGGATGGAGTCAGAGGGGAGCTGGATGGATAGTAGGGGTACAGGATGGAATCAGAGGGGGGCTGGATGGATAGTAGGGGTACAGGATGGAATCAGAGGGGGGCTGGATGGATAGTAGGGGTACAGGATGGAATCAGAGGGGAGCTGGATGGATAGTAGGGGTACAGGATGGAATCAGAGGGGAGCTGGATGGATAGTAGGGGTACAGGATGGAGTCAGAGGGGGGCTGGAGGGATAGTAGGGGTACAGGATGGAGTCAGAGGGGGGCTGGAGGGATAGTAGGGGTACAGGATGGAATCAGAGGGGGGCTGGATGGATAGTAGGGGTACAGGATGGAATCAGAGGGGAGCTGGATGGATAGTAGGGGTACAGGATGGAGTCAGAGGGGGGCTGGAGGGATAGTAGGGGTACAGGATGGAGTCAGAGGGGAGCTGGATGGATAGTAGGGGTACAGGATGGAATAAGAGGGGAGCTGGATGGATAGTAGGGGTACAGGATGGAATAAGAGGGGAGCTGGATGGATAGTAGGGATACAGGATGGAATCAGAGGGGAGCTGGATGGATAGTAGGGGTAAAGGATGGAATCAGAGGGGAGCTGGATGGATAGTAGGGGTACAGGATGGAATCAGAGAGGAGCTGGATGGATAGTAGGGGTACAGGATGGAATCAGAGGGGGGCTGGATGGATAGTAGGGGTACAGGATGGAGTCAGAGGGGAGCTGGATGGATAGTAGTGGTACAGGATGGAGTCAGAGGGGAGCTGGATGGATAGTAGGGGTACAGGATGGAGACAGAGAGGAGCTGGATGGATAGTAGGGGTACAGGATGGAGTCAGAGGGGAGCTGGGTGGATAGTAGGGGTACAGGATGGAGTCAGAGGGGGGCTGGATGGATAGTAGGGGTACAGGATGGAGTCAGAGGAGAGCTGGATGTATTATAGGGGTACAGGATGGAATCAGAGGGGGGCTGGATGGATAGTAGGGGTACAGGATGGAATCAGAGGGGAGCTGGATGGATAGTAGGGGTACAGGATGGAGTCAGAGGGGGGCTGGAGGGATAGTAGGGGTACAGGATGGAATAAGAGGGGAGCTGGATGGATAGTAGGGATACAGGATGGAATCAGAGGGGAGCTGGATGGATAGTAGGGGTACAGGATGGAATCAGAGGGGAGCTGAATGGATAGTAGGGGTACAGGATGGAATCAGAGAGGAGCTGGATGGATAGTAGGGGTACAGGATGGAATCAGAGGGGGGCTGGATGGATAGTAGGGGTACAGGATGGAGTCAGAGGGGAGCTGGATGGATAGTAGTGGTACAGGATGGAGTCAGAGGGGAGCTGGATGGATAGTAGGGGTACAGGATGGAGACAGAGAGGAGCTGGATGGATAGTAGGGGTACAGGATGGAGTCAGAGGGGAGCTGGATGGATAGTAGGGGTACAGGATGGAGTCAAAGGGGGGCTGGATGGATAGTAGGGGTACAGGATGGAGTCAGAGGAGAGCTGGATGTATTATAGGGGTACAGGATGGAATCAGAGAGGAGCTGGATGGATAGTAGGGGTACAGGATGGAATCAGAGGGGGGCTGGATGGATAGTAGGGGTACAGGATGGAGACAGAGAGGAGCTGGATGGATAGTAGGGGTACAGGATGGAATCAGAGGGGAGCTGGATGGATAGTAGGGGTACAGGATGGAATCAGAGGGGGGCTGGATGGATAGTAGGGATACAGGATGGAATCAGAGGGGAGCTGGATGGATAGTAGGGATACAGGATGGAATCAGAGGGGAGCTGGATGGATAGTAGGGATACAGGATGGAATCAGAGGGGAGCTGGATGGATAGTAGGGGTACAGGATAGAGTCAGAGGGGAGCTGGATGGATAGTAGGGGTACAGGATGGAATCAGAGGGGAGCTGGATGGATAGTAGGGGTACAGGATAGAGTCAGAGGGGAGCTGGATGGATAGTAGGGATACAGGATGGAATCAGAGGGGAGCTGGATGGATAGTAGGGATACAGGATGGAATCAGAGGGGAGCTGGATGGATAGTAGGGGTACAGGATGGAATCAGAGGGGGGCTGGATGGATAGTAGGGGTACAGGATGGAATCAGAGGGGAGCTGGATGGATAGTAGGGGTACAGGATGGAATCAGAGGGGGGCTGGATGGATAGTAGGGGTACAGGATGGAGACAGAGAGGAGCTGGATGGATAGTAGGGGTACAGGATGGAATCAGAGGGGAGCTGGATGGATAGTAGGGGTACAGGATGGAATCAGAGGGGGGCTGGATGGATAGTAGGGATACAGGATGGAATCAGAGGGGAGCTGGATGGATAGTAGGGATACAGGATGGAATCAGAGGGGAGCGGGATGGATAGTAGGGGTACAGGATGGAGTCAGAGGGGAGCTGGATGGATAGTAGGGGTACAGGATGGAGTCAGAGGAGAGCTGGATGGATAGTAGGGATACAGGATGGAATCAGAGGGGAGCGGGATGGATAGTAGGGGTACAGGATGGAGTCAGAGGGGAGCTGGATGGATAGTAGGGATACAGGATGGAATCAGAGGGGAGCTGGATGGATAGTAGGGGTACAGGATGGAGTCAGAGGGGAGCTGGATGGATAGTAGGGGTACAGGATGGAATCAGAGGGGGGCTGGATGGATAGTAGGGATACAGGATGGAATCAGAGGGGAGCTGGATGGATAGTAGGGGTACAGGATGGAGTCAGAGGGGAGCTGGATGGATAGTAGGGATACAGGATGGAATCAGAGGGGAGCTGGATGGATAGTAGGGGTATAGGATGGAGTCAGAGGGGAGCTGGATGGATAGTAGGGGTACAGGATGGAATCAGAGGGGAGCTGGATGGATAGTAGGGGTACAGGATGGAATCAGAGGGGAGCTGGATGGATAGTAGGGGTACAGGATGGAGTCAGAGGGGAGCTGGATGGATAGTAGAGGTACAGGATGGAGTCAGAGGGGAGCTGGATGGATAGTAGGGATACAGGATGGAGTCAGAGGGGAGCTGGATGGATAGTAGGGGTACAGGATGGAGTCAGAGGAGAGCTGGATGGATAGTAGGGGTACAGGATGGAGTCAGAGGGGAGCTGGATGGATAGTAGGGGTACAGGATGGAATCAGAGGGGAGCTGGATGGATAGTAGGGGTACAGGATGGAATCAGAGGGGAGCTGGATGGATAGTAGGGGTACAGGATGGAATCAGAGGGGAGCTGGATGGATAGTAGGGGTACAGGATGGAGTCAGAGGGGAGCTGGATGGATAGTAGGGGTACAGGATGGAGTCAGAGGGGAGCTGGATGGATAGTAGGGGTACAGGATGGAGTCAGAGGGGAGCTGGATGGATAGTAGGGGTACAGGATGGAGTCAGAGGGGAGCTGGATGGATAGTAGGGGTACAGGATGGAATCAGAGGGGAGCTGGATGGATAGTAGGGGTACAGGATGGAATCAGAGGGGAGCTGGATGGATAGTAGGGGTACAGGATGGAGTCAGAGGGGAGCTGGATGGATAGTAGGGATACAGGATGGAGTCAGAGGGGAGCTGGATGGATAGTAGAGGTACAGGATGGAGTCAGAGGGGAGCTGGATGGATAGTAGGGATACAGGATGGAGTCAGAGGGGAGCTGGATGGATAGTAGGGGTACAGGATGGAGTCAGAGGAGAGCTGGATGGATAGTAGAGGTACAGGATGGAGTCAGAGGGGAGCTGGATGGATAGTAGGGATACAGGATGGAGTCAGAGGGGAGCTGGATGGATAGTAGGGGTACAGGATGGAGTCAGAGGGGAGCTGGATGGATAGTAGGGGTACAGGATGGAGTCAGAGGGGAGCTGGATGGATAGTAGAGGTACAGGATGGAGTCAGAGGGGAGCTGGATGGATAGTAGGGATACAGGATGGAGTCAGAGGGGAGCTGGATGGATAGTAGGGGTACAGGATGGAGTCAGAGGGGAGCTGGATGGATAGTAGGGGTACAGGATGGAGTCAGAGGGGAGCTGGATGGATAGTAGAGGTACAGGATGGAGTCAGAGGGGAGCTGGATGGATAGTAGGGATACAGGATGGAGTCAGAGGGGAGCTGGATGGATAGTAGGGGTACAGGATGGAGTCAGAGGAGAGCTGGATGGATAGTAGGGGTACAGGATGGAGTCAGAGGGGAGCTGGATGGATAGTAGGGGTACAGGATGGAATCAGAGGGGAGCTGGATGGATAGTAGGGGTACAGGATGGAATCAGAGGGGAGCTGGATGGATAGTAGGGGTACAGGATGGAATCAGAGGGGAGCTGGATGGATAGTAGGGGTACAGGATGGAGTCAGAGGGGAGCTGGATGGATAGTAGGGGTACAGGATGGAATCAGAGGGGGGCTGGATGGATAGTAGGGGTACAGGATGGAATCAGAGGGGAGCTGGATGGATAGTAGGGGTACAGGATGGAGTCAGAGGGGGGCTGGAGGGATAGTAGGGGTACAGGATGGAATAAGAGGGGAGCTGGATGGATAGTAGGGATACAGGATGGAATCAGAGGGGAGCTGGATGGATAGTAGGGGTACAGGATGGAATCAGAGGGGAGCTGGATGGATAGTAGGGGTACAGGATGGAATCAGAGAGGAGCTGGATGGATAGTAGGGGTACAGGATGGAATCAGAGGGGGGCTGGATGGATAGTAGGGGTACAGGATGGAGTCAGAGGGGAGCTGGATGGATAGTAGTGGTACAGGATGGAGTCAGAGGGGAGCTGGATGGATAGTAGGGGTACAGGATGGAGACAGAGAGGAGCTGGATGGATAGTAGGGGTACAGGATGGAGTCAGAGGGGAGCTGGGTGGATAGTAGGGGTACAGGATGGAGTCAGAGGGGGGCTGGATGGATAGTAGGGGTACAGGATGGAGTCAGAGGAGAGCTGGATGTATTATAGGGGTACAGGATGGAATCAGAGGGGGGCTGGATGGATAGTAGGGGTACAGGATGGAATCAGAGGGGAGCTGGATGGATAGTAGGGGTACAGGATGGAGTCAGAGGGGGGCTGGAGGGATAGTAGGGGTACAGGATGGAATAAGAGGGGAGCTGGATGGATAGTAGGGGTACAGGATGGAATCAGAGGGGAGCTGGATGGATAGTAGGAGTACAGGATGGAGTCAGAGGGGAGCTGGATGGATAGTAGGGGTACAGGATGGAGTCAGAGGGGAGCTGGATGGATAGTAGGGGTACAGGATGGAGTCAGAGGGGAGCTGGATGGATAGTAGGGGTACAGGATGGAATCAGAGGGGGGCTGGATGGATAGTAGGGGTACAGGATGGAGTCAGAGGGGAGTTGGATGGATAGTAGGGGTACAGGATGGAATCAGAGGGGGGCTGGATGGATAGTAGGGGTACAGGATGGAATCAGAGGGGAGCTGGATGGATAGTAGGGGTACAGGATGGAATCAGAGGGGAGCTGGATGGATAGTAGGGGTACAGGATGGAATCTGAGGGGGGCTGGATGGATAGTAGGGGTACAGGATGGAATCAGAGGGGAGCTGGATGGATAGTAGGGGTACAGGATGGAATCAGAGGGGAGCTGGATGGATAGTAGGGGTACAGGATGGAATCAGAGGGGAGCTGGATGGATAGTAGGGGTACAGGATGGAATCAGAGGGGAGCTGGATGGATAGTAGGGGTACAGGATGGAATCAGATGGGAGCTGGATGGATAGTAGGGGTACAGGATGGAGTCAGAGGAGAGCTGGATGGATAGTAGGGGTACAGGATGGAGTCAGAGGGGAGCTGGATGGATAGTAGGGGTACAGGATGGAGACAGAGGGGAGCTGGATGGATAGTAGGGGTACAGGATGGAATCAGAGGGGAGCTGGATGGATAGTAGGGGTACAGGATGGAGTCAGAGGAGAGCTGGATGGATAGTAGGGGTACAGTATGGAGTCAGAGGGGAGCTGGATGGATAGTAGGGGTACAGGATGGAGTCAGAGGGGAGCTGGATGGATAGTAGGGGTACAGGATGGAGTCAGAGGGGAGCTGGATGGATAGTAGGGGTACAGGATGGAATCAGAGGGGAGCTGGATGGATAGTAGGGGTACAGGATGGAATCAGAGGGGGGCTGGATGGATAGTAGGGGTACAGGATGGAATCAGAGGGGAGCTGGATGGATAGTAGGGGTACAGGATGGAATCAGAGGGGAGCTGGATGGATAGTAGGGGTACAGGATGGAGTCAGAGGGGGGCTGGAGGGATAGTAGGGGTACAGGATGGAGTCAGAGGGGGGCTGGAGGGATAGTAGGGGTACAGGATGGAATCAGAGGGGAGCTGGATGGATAGTAGGGGTACAGGATGGAGTCAGAGGGGAGCTGGATGGATAGTAGGGGTACAGGATGGAATCAGAGGGGGGCTGGATGGATAGTAGGGGTACAGGATGGAATCAGAGGGGAGCTGGATGGATAGTAGGGGTACAGGATGGAGTCAGAGGGGGGCTGGAGGGATAGTAGGGGTACAGGATGGAATAAGAGGGGAGCTGGATGGATAGTAGGGATACAGGATGGAATCAGAGGGGAGCTGGATGGATAGTAGGGGTACAGGATGGAATCAGAGGGGAGCTGGATGGATAGTAGGGGTACAGGATGGAATCAGAGAGGAGCTGGATGGATAGTAGGGGTACAGGATGGAATCAGAGGGGGGCTGGATGGATAGTAGGGGTACAGGATGGAGTCAGAGGGGAGCTGGATGGATAGTAGTGGTACAGGATGGAGTCAGAGGGGAGCTGGATGGATAGTAGGGGTACAGGATGGAGACAGAGAGGAGCTGGATGGATAGTAGGGGTACAGGATGGAGTCAGAGGGGAGCTGGGTGGATAGTAGGGGTACAGGATGGAGTCAGAGGGGGGCTGGATGGATAGTAGGGGTACAGGATGGAGTCAGAGGAGAGCTGGATGTATTATAGGGGTACAGGATGGAATCAGAGGGGGGCTGGATGGATAGTAGGGGTACAGGATGGAATCAGAGGGGAGCTGGATGGATAGTAGGGGTACAGGATGGAGTCAGAGGGGGGCTGGAGGGATAGTAGGGGTACAGGATGGAATAAGAGGGGAGCTGGATGGATAGTAGGGATACAGGATGGAATCAGAGGGGAGCTGGATGGATAGTAGGGGTACAGGATGGAATCAGAGGGGAGCTGGATGGATAGTAGGGGTACAGGATGGAATCAGAGAGGAGCTGGATGGATAGTAGGAGTACAGGATGGAATCAGAGGGGGGCTGGATGGATAGTAGGGGTACAGGATGGAGTCAGAGGGGAGCTGGATGGATAGTAGTGGTACAGGATGGAGTCAGAGGGGAGCTGGATGGATAGTAGGGGTACAGGATGGAGACAGAGAGGAGCTGGATGGATAGTAGGGGTACAGGATGGAGTCAGAGGGGAGCTGGATGGATAGTAGGGGTACAGGATGGAGTCAGAGGGGGGCTGGATGGATAGTAGGGGTACAGGATGGAGTCAGAGGAGAGCTGGATGTATTATAGGGGTACAGGATGGAATCAGAGAGGAGCTGGATGGATAGTAGGGGTACAGGATGGAATCAGAGGGGGGCTGGATGGATAGTAGGGGTACAGGATGGAGACAGAGAGGAGCTGGATGGATAGTAGGGGTACAGGATGGAATCAGAGGGGAGCTGGATGGATAGTAGGGGTACAGGATGGAATCAGAGGGGGGCTGGATGGATAGTAGGGATACAGGATGGAATCAGAGGGGAGCTGGATGGATAGTAGGGATACAGGATGGAATCAGAGGGGAGCTGGATGGATAGTAGGGATACAGGATGGAATCAGAGGGGAGCTGGATGGATAGTAGGGGTACAGGATAGAGTCAGAGGGGAGCTGGATGGATAGTAGGGGTACAGGATGGAATCAGAGGGGAGCTGGATGGATAGTAGGGGTACAGGATAGAGTCAGAGGGGAGCTGGATGGATAGTAGGGATACAGGATGGAATCAGAGGGGAGCTGGATGGATAGTAGGGGTACAGGATGGAGTCAGAGGAGAGCTGGATGGATAGTAGGGGTACAGGATGGAATCAGAGGGGAGCTGGATGGATAGTAGGGATACAGGATGGAATCAGAGGGGAGCTGGATGGATAGTAGGGGTACAGGATGGAATCAGAGGGGGGCTGGATGGATAGTAGGGGTACAGGATGGAATCAGAGGGGAGCTGGATGGATAGTAGGGGTACAGGATGGAATCAGAGGGGGGCTGGATGGATAGTAGGGGTACAGGATGGAGACAGAGAGGAGCTGGATGGATAGTAGGGGTACAGGATGGAATCAGAGGGGAGCTGGATGGATAGTAGGGGTACAGGATGGAATCAGAGGGGGGCTGGATGGATAGTAGGGATACAGGATGGAATCAGAGGGGAGCTGGATGGATAGTAGGGATACAGGATGGAATCAGAGGGGAGCGGGATGGATAGTAGGGGTACAGGATGGAGTCAGAGGGGAGCTGGATGGATAGTAGGGATACAGGATGGAATCAGAGGGGAGCTGGATGGATAGTAGGGGTACAGGATGGAGTCAGAGGGGAGCTGGATGGATAGTAGGGGTACAGGATGGAATCAGAGGGGGGCTGGATGGATAGTAGGGATACAGGATGGAATCAGAGGGGAGCTGGATGGATAGTAGGGGTACAGGATGGAGTCAGAGGGGAGCTGGATGGATAGTAGGGATACAGGATGGAATCAGAGGGGAGCTGGATGGATAGTAGGGGTATAGGATGGAGTCAGAGGGGAGCTGGATGGATAGTAGGGGTACAGGATGGAATCAGAGGGGAGCTGGATGGATAGTAGGGGTACAGGATGGAATCAGAGGGGAGCTGGATGGATAGTAGGGGTACAGGATGGAGTCAGAGGGGAGCTGGATGGATAGTAGAGGTACAGGATGGAGTCAGAGGGGAGCTGGATGGATAGTAGGGATACAGGATGGAGTCAGAGGGGAGCTGGATGGATAGTAGGGGTACAGGATGGAGTCAGAGGAGAGCTGGATGGATAGTAGGGGTACAGGATGGAGTCAGAGGGGAGCTGGATGGATAGTAGGGGTACAGGATGGAGTCAGAGGGGAGCTGGATGGATAGTAGGGGTACAGGATGGAATCAGAGGGGAGCTGGATGGATAGTAGGGGTACAGGATGGAATCAGAGGGGAGCTGGATGGATAGTAGGGGTACAGGATGGAGTCAGAGGGGAGCTGGATGGATAGTAGAGGTACAGGATGGAGTCAGAGGGGAGCTGGATGGATAGTAGGGATACAGGATGGAGTCAGAGGGGAGCTGGATGGATAGTAGGGGTACAGGATGGAGTCAGAGGAGAGCTGGATGGATAGTAGGGGTACAGGATGGAGTCAGAGGGGAGCTGGATGGATAGTAGGGGTACAGGATGGAATCAGAGGGGAGCTGGATGGATAGTAGGGGTACAGGATGGAATCAGAGGGGAGCTGGATGGATAGTAGGGGTACAGGATGGAATCAGAGGGGAGCTGGATGGATAGTAGGGGTACAGGATGGAGTCAGAGGGGAGCTGGATGGATAGTAGGGGTACAGGATGGAGTCAGAGGAGAGCTGGATGGATAGTAGGGGTACAGAATGGAGTCAGAGGGGAGCTGGATGGATAGTAGGGGTACAGGATGGAGTCAGAGGGGAGCTGGATGGATAGTAGGGGTACAGGATGGAGTCAGAGGGGAGCTGGATGGATAGTAGGGGTACAGGATGGAATCAGAGGGGAGCTGGATGGATAGTAGGGGTACAGGATGGAGTCAGAGGGGAGCTGGATGGATAGTAGGGGTACAGGATGGAGTCAGAGGGGAGCTGGATGGATAGTAGGGGTACAGGATGGAATCAGAGGGGAGCTGGATGGATAGTAGGGGTACAGGATGGAGACAGAGAGGAGCTGGATGGATAGTAGGGGTACAGGATGGAGTCAGAGGGGAGCTGGATGGATAGTAGGGGTACAGGATGGAGTCAGAGGGGGGCTGGATGGATAGTAGGGGTACAGGATGGAGTCGGAGGGGGGCTGGATGGATAGTACGGGTACAGGATGGAGTCAGAGGGGAGCTGGATGGATAGTAGGGGTACAGGATGGAGTCGGAGGGGGGCTGGATGGATAGTACGGGTACAGGATGGAGTCAGAGGGGAGCTGGATGGATAGTAGGGGTACAGGATGGAGTCAGAGGGGGGCTGGATGGATAGTAGGGGTACAGGATGGAGTCGGAGGGGGGCTGGATGGATAGTACGGGTACAGGATGGAGTCAGAGGGGAAGCTGGATGGATAGTAGGGGCACAGGATGGAGTCAGAGGGGAGCTGGATGGATAGTAGGGGTACAGGATGGAGTCAGAGGGGAGCTGGATGGATAGTAGGGGTACAGGATGGAGTCAGAGGGGAGCTGGATGGATAGTAGGGGTACAGGATGGAGTCAGAGGGGAGCTGGATGGATAGTAGGGATACAGGATGGAGTCAGAGGGGAGCTGGATGGATAGTAGGGGTACAGGATGGAGTCAGAGGGGAGCTGGATGGATAGTAGGGGTACAGGATGGAGTCAGAGGGAGCTGGATGGATAGTAGGGGTACAGGATGTAGTCAGAGGGGGGCTGGATGGATAGTAGGGGCACAGGATGGAGTCAGAGGGGAGCTGGATGGATAGTAGGGGTACAGGATGGAGTCAGAGGGGAGCTGGATGGATAGTAGGGGTACAGGATGGAGTCAGAGGGGAGCTGGATGGATAGTAGGGGTACAGGATGGAGTCAGAGGGGAGCTGGATGGATAGTAGGGGTACAGGATGGAGTCAGAGGGGAGCTGGATGGATAGTAGGGGTACAGGATGGAGTCAGAGGGGAGCTGGATGGATAGAAGGGGTACAGGATGGAGTCAGAGAGGAGCTGGATGGATAGTAGGGGTACAGGATGGAGTCAGAGGGGAGCTGGATGGATAGTAGGGGTACAGGATGGAGTCAGAGCGGAGCTGGATGGATAGTAGGGGTACAGGATGGAGTCAGAGGGGAGTTGGATGGATAGTAGGGATACAGGATGGAGTCAGAGGGGAGCTGGATGGATAGTAGAGGTACAGGATGGGGTCAGAGTGGAGCTGGATGGATAGTAGGGGTACAGGATGGAGTCAGAGGGAAGCTGGATGGATAGTAGGGGTACAGGATGGAGTCAGAGGGGAGCTGGATGGATAGTAGGGGTACAGGATGGAGTCAGAGGGGAGCTGGATGGATAGTAGGGGTACAGGATGGAATCAGAGGGGGCTGGATGGATAGTAGGGGTACAGGATGGAATCAGAGGGGAGCTGGATGGATAGTAGGGGTACAGGATGGAATCAGAGGGGGGCTGGATGGATAGTAGGGGTACAGGATGGAGTCAGAGGGGAGCTGGATGGATAGTAGGGGTACAGGATGGAGTCAGAGGGAAGATGGATGGATAGTAGGGGGGGTTACAGGATGGAGTCAGAGGGAGCTGGATGGATAGTAGGGGTACAGGATGGAGTCAGAGGGAAGATGGATGGATAGTAGGGGTACAGGATGGAGTCAGAGGAGAGCTGGATGGATAGTAGGGGTACAGGATGGAGTCAGAGGGGAGCTGGATGGATAGTAGGGGTACAGGATGGAATCAGAGGGGGGCTGGATGGATAGTAGGGGTACAGGATGGAGTCAGAGGGGAGCTGGATGGATAGTAGGGGTACAGGATGGAGTCAGAGGGAAGATGGATGGATAGTAGGGGTACAGGATGGAGTCAGAGGGGAGCTGGATGGATAGTAGGGGATACAGGATGGAATCAGAGGGGAGCTGGATGGATAGTAGGGGTACAGGATGGAATCAGAGGGGAGCTGGATGGATAGTAGGGGTACAGGATGGAGTCAGAGGGGAGCTGGATGGATAGTAGGGGTACAGGATGGAAGTCAGAGAGGAGCTGGATGGATAGTAGGGGTACAGGATGGAATCAGAGGGGAGCTGGATGGATAGTAGGGAATACAGGATGGAATCAGAGGGGGAGCTGGATGGATAGTAGGGGTACAGGATGGAGTCAGAGGGGGGCTGGATGGATAGTAGGGGTACAGGATGGAATCAGAGGGGAGCTGGATGGATAGTAGGGAGTACAGGATGGAGTCAGAGGGGAGCTGGATGGATAGTAGGGGGTACAGGATGGAGTCAGAGGGAGCTGGATGGATAGTAGGGGTACAGGACTGGAGTCAGAGGGAGCTGGACGGATAGTAGGGTACAGGATGGAGTCAGAGGGGAGCTGGATGGATAGTAGGGGTACAGGATGGAGTCAGAGGGGAGCTGGATGGATAGTAGGGGTACAGGATGGAATCAGAGGGGGGCTGGATGGATAGTAGGGGTACAGGATGGAGTCAGAGGGGAGCTGGATGGATAGTAGGGGTACAGGATGGAATCAGAGGGGGGCTGGATGGATAGTAGGGGTACAGGGATGGAGATCAGAGGGGAGCTGGATGGATAGTAGGGGTACAGGATGAGGGGAGCTGGATGGATAGTAGGGGTACAGGATGGAATCAGAGGGGGGCTGGATGGATAGTAGGGGTACAGGATGGAATCAGAGGGGAGCTGGATGGATAGTAGGGGTACAGGATGGAATCAGAGGGGAGCTGGATGGATAGTAGGGGTACAGGATGGAATCAGAGGGGAGCTGGATGGATAGTAGGGGTACAGGATGGAATCAGATGGGAGCTGGATGGATAGTAGGGGTACAGGATGGAGTCAGAGGAGAGCTGGATGGATAGTAGGGGTACAGGATGGAGTCAGAGGGGAGCTGGATGGATAGTAGGGGTACAGGATGGAGACAGAGGGGAGCTGGATGGATAGTAGGGGTACAGGATGGAATCAGAGGGGAGCTGGATGGATAGTAGGGGTACAGGATGGAGTCAGAGGAGAGCTGGATGGATAGTAGGGGTACAGTATGGAGTCAGAGGGGAGCTGGATGGATAGTAGGGGTACAGGATGGAGTCAGAGGGGAGCTGGATGGATAGTAGGGGTACAGGATGGAGTCAGAGGGGAGCTGGATGGATAGTAGGGGTACAGGATGGAATCAGAGGGGAGCTGGATGGATAGTAGGGGTACAGGATGGAATCAGAGGGGGGCTGGATGGATAGTAGGGATACAGGATGGAGTCAGAGGGGAGCTGGATGGATAGTAGGGGTACAGGATGGAATCAGAGGGGAGCTGGATGGATAGTAGGGGTACAGGATGGAATCAGAGGGGAGCTGGATGGATAGTAGGGGTACAGGATGGAGTCAGAGGGGGGCTGGAGGGATAGTAGGGGTACAGGATGGAGTCAGAGGGGGGCTGGAGGGATAGTAGGGGTACAGGATGGAATCAGAGGGGAGCTGGATGGATAGTAGGGGTACAGGATGGAGTCAGAGGGGAGCTGGATGGATAGTAGGGGTACAGGATGGAATCAGAGGGGGGCTGGATGGATAGTAGGGGTACAGGATGGAATCAGAGGGGAGCTGGATGGATAGTAGGGGTACAGGATGGAGTCAGAGGGGGGCTGGAGGGATAGTAGGGGTACAGGATGGAATAAGAGGGGAGCTGGATGGATAGTAGGGATACAGGATGGAATCAGAGGGGAGCTGGATGGATAGTAGGGGTACAGGATGGAATCAGAGGGGAGCTGGATGGATAGTAGGGGTACAGGATGGAATCAGAGAGGAGCTGGATGGATAGTAGGGGTACAGGATGGAATCAGAGGGGGGCTGGATGGATAGTAGGGGTACAGGATGGAGTCAGAGGGGAGCTGGATGGATAGTAGTGGTACAGGATGGAGTCAGAGGGGAGCTGGATGGATAGTAGGGGTACAGGATGGAGACAGAGAGGAGCTGGATGGATAGTAGGGGTACAGGATGGAGTCAGAGGGGAGCTGGGTGGATAGTAGGGGTACAGGATGGAGTCAGAGGGGGGCTGGATGGATAGTAGGGGTACAGGATGGAGTCAGAGGAGAGCTGGATGTATTATAGGGGTACAGGATGGAATCAGAGGGGGGCTGGATGGATAGTAGGGGTACAGGATGGAATCAGAGGGGAGCTGGATGGATAGTAGGGGTACAGGATGGAGTCAGAGGGGGGCTGGAGGGATAGTAGGGGTACAGGATGGAATAAGAGGGGAGCTGGATGGATAGTAGGGGTACAGGATGGAATCAGAGGGGAGCTGGATGGATAGTAGGAGTACAGGATGGAGTCAGAGGGGAGCTGGATGGATAGTAGGGGTACAGGATGGAGTCAGAGGGGAGCTGGATGGATAGTAGGGGTACAGGATGGAATCAGAGGGGGGCTGGATGGATAGTAGGGGTACAGGATGGAGTCAGAGGGGAGTTGGATGGATAGTAGGGGTACAGGATGGAATCAGAGGGGGGCTGGATGGATAGTAGGGGTACAGGATGGAATCAGAGGGGAGCTGGATGGATAGTAGGGGTACAGGATGGAATCAGAGGGGAGCTGGATGGATAGTAGGGGTACAGGATGGAATCAGAGGGGGGCTGGATGGATAGTAGGGGTACAGGATGGAATCAGAGGGGAGCTGGATGGATAGTAGGGGTACAGGATGGAATCAGAGGGGAGCTGGATGGATAGTAGGGGTACAGGATGGAATCAGAGGGGAGCTGGATGGATAGTAGGGGTACAGGATGGAATCAGAGGGGAGCTGGATGGATAGTAGGGGTACAGGATGGAATCAGATGGGAGCTGGATGGATAGTAGGGGTACAGGATGGAGTCAGAGGAGAGCTGGATGGATAGTAGGGGTACAGGATGGAGTCAGAGGGGAGCTGGATGGATAGTAGGGGTACAGGATGGAGACAGAGGGGAGCTGGATGGATAGTAGGGGTACAGGATGGAATCAGAGGGGAGCTGGATGGATAGTAGGGGTACAGGATGGAGTCAGAGGAGAGCTGGATGGATAGTAGGGGTACAGTATGGAGTCAGAGGGGAGCTGGATGGATAGTAGGGGTACAGGATGGAGTCAGAGGGGAGCTGGATGGATAGTAGGGGTACAGGATGGAGTCAGAGGGGAGCTGGATGGATAGTAGGGGTACAGGATGGAATCAGAGGGGGGCTGGATGGATAGTAGGGGTACAGGATGGAATCAGAGGGGGGCTGGATGGATAGTAGGGGTACAGGATGGAATCAGAGGGGAGCTGGATGGATAGTAGGGGTACAGGATGGAATCAGAGGGGAGCTGGATGGATAGTAGGGGTACAGGATGGAGTCAGAGGGGGGCTGGAGGGATAGTAGGGGTACAGGATGGAGTCAGAGGGGGGCTGGAGGGATAGTAGGGGTACAGGATGGAATCAGAGGGGGGCTGGATGGATAGTAGGGGTACAGGATGGAATCAGAGGGGAGCTGGATGGATAGTAGGGGTACAGGATGGAGTCAGAGGGGGGCTGGAGGGATAGTAGGGGTACAGGATGGAGTCAGAGGGGAGCTGGATGGATAGTAGGGGTACAGGATGGAATAAGAGGGGAGCTGGATGGATAGTAGGGGTACAGGATGGAATAAGAGGGGAGCTGGATGGATAGTAGGGATACAGGATGGAATCAGAGGGGAGCTGGATGGATAGTAGGGGTAAAGGATGGAATCAGAGGGGAGCTGGATGGATAGTAGGGGTACAGGATGGAATCAGAGAGGAGCTGGATGGATAGTAGGGGTACAGGATGGAATCAGAGGGGGGCTGGATGGATAGTAGGGGTACAGGATGGAGTCAGAGGGGAGCTGGATGGATAGTAGTGGTACAGGATGGAGTCAGAGGGGAGCTGGATGGATAGTAGGGGTACAGGATGGAGACAGAGAGGAGCTGGATGGATAGTAGGGGTACAGGATGGAGTCAGAGGGGAGCTGGGTGGATAGTAGGGGTACAGGATGGAGTCAGAGGGGGGCTGGATGGATAGTAGGGGTACAGGATGGAGTCAGAGGAGAGCTGGATGTATTATAGGGGTACAGGATGGAATCAGAGGGGGGCTGGATGGATAGTAGGGGTACAGGATGGAATCAGAGGGGAGCTGGATGGATAGTAGGGGTACAGGATGGAGTCAGAGGGGGGCTGGAGGGATAGTAGGGGTACAGGATGGAATAAGAGGGGAGCTGGATGGATAGTAGGGATACAGGATGGAATCAGAGGGGAGCTGGATGGATAGTAGGGGTACAGGATGGAATCAGAGGGGAGCTGAATGGATAGTAGGGGTACAGGATGGAATCAGAGAGGAGCTGGATGGATAGTAGGGGTACAGGATGGAATCAGAGGGGGGCTGGATGGATAGTAGGGGTACAGGATGGAGTCAGAGGGGAGCTGGATGGATAGTAGTGGTACAGGATGGAGTCAGAGGGGAGCTGGATGGATAGTAGGGGTACAGGATGGAGACAGAGAGGAGCTGGATGGATAGTAGGGGTACAGGATGGAGTCAGAGGGGAGCTGGATGGATAGTAGGGGTACAGGATGGAGTCAAAGGGGGGCTGGATGGATAGTAGGGGTACAGGATGGAGTCAAAGGGGGGCTGGATGGATAGTAGGGGTACAGGATGGAGTCAGAGGGGAGCTGGATGGATAGTAGGGGTACAGGATGGAATCAGAGAGGAGCTGGATGGATAGTAGGGGTACAGGATGGAATCAGAGGGGGGCTGGATGGATAGTAGGGGTACAGGATGGAGACAGAGAGGAGCTGGATGGATAGTAGGGGTACAGGATGGAATCAGAGGGGAGCTGGATGGATAGTAGGGGTACAGGATGGAATCAGAGGGGGGCTGGATGGATAGTAGGGATACAGGATGGAATCAGAGGGGAGCTGGATGGATAGTAGGGATACAGGATGGAATCAGAGGGGAGCTGGATGGATAGTAGGGATACAGGATGGAATCAGAGGGGAGCTGGATGGATAGTAGGGGTACAGGATAGAGTCAGAGGGGAGCTGGATGGATAGTAGGGGTACAGGATGGAATCAGAGGGGAGCTGGATGGATAGTAGGGGTACAGGATAGAGTCAGAGGGGAGCTGGATGGATAGTAGGGATACAGGATGGAATCAGAGGGGAGCTGGATGGATAGTAGGGATACAGGATGGAATCAGAGGGGAGCTGGATGGATAGTAGGGGTACAGGATGGAATCAGAGGGGGGCTGGATGGATAGTAGGGGTACAGGATGGAATCAGAGGGGAGCTGGATGGATAGTAGGGGTACAGGATGGAATCAGAGGGGGGCTGGATGGATAGTAGGGGTACAGGATGGAGACAGAGAGGAGCTGGATGGATAGTAGGGGTACAGGATGGAATCAGAGGGGAGCTGGATGGATAGTAGGGGTACAGGATGGAATCAGAGGGGGGCTGGATGGATAGTAGGGATACAGGATGGAATCAGAGGGGAGCTGGATGGATAGTAGGGATACAGGATGGAATCAGAGGGGAGCGGGATGGATAGTAGGGGTACAGGATGGAGTCAGAGGGGAGCTGGATGGATAGTAGGGGTACAGGATGGAGTCAGAGGAGAGCTGGATGGATAGTAGGGATACAGGATGGAATCAGAGGGGAGCGGGATGGATAGTAGGGGTACAGGATGGAGTCAGAGGGGAGCTGGATGGATAGTAGGGATACAGGATGGAATCAGAGGGGAGCTGGATGGATAGTAGGGGTACAGGATGGAGTCAGAGGGGAGCTGGATGGATAGTAGGGGTACAGGATGGAATCAGAGGGGGGCTGGATGGATAGTAGGGATACAGGATGGAATCAGAGGGGAGCTGGATGGATAGTAGGGGTACAGGATGGAGTCAGAGGGGAGCTGGATGGATAGTAGGGATACAGGATGGAATCAGAGGGGAGCTGGATGGATAGTAGGGGTATAGGATGGAGTCAGAGGGGAGCTGGATGGATAGTAGGGGTACAGGATGGAATCAGAGGGGAGCTGGATGGATAGTAGGGGTACAGGATGGAATCAGAGGGGAGCTGGATGGATAGTAGGGGTACAGGATGGAGTCAGAGGGGAGCTGGATGGATAGTAGAGGTACAGGATGGAGTCAGAGGGGAGCTGGATGGATAGTAGGGATACAGGATGGAGTCAGAGGGGAGCTGGATGGATAGTAGGGGTACAGGATGGAGTCAGAGGAGAGCTGGATGGATAGTAGGGGTACAGGATGGAGTCAGAGGGGAGCTGGATGGATAGTAGGGGTACAGGATGGAATCAGAGGGGAGCTGGATGGATAGTAGGGGTACAGGATGGAATCAGAGGGGAGCTGGATGGATAGTAGGGGTACAGGATGGAATCAGAGGGGAGCTGGATGGATAGTAGGGGTACAGGATGGAGTCAGAGGGGAGCTGGATGGATAGTAGGGGTACAGGATGGAGTCAGAGGGGAGCTGGATGGATAGTAGGGGTACAGGATGGAGTCAGAGGGGAGCTGGATGGATAGTAGGGGTACAGGATGGAGTCAGAGGGGAGCTGGATGGATAGTAGGGGTACAGGATGGAATCAGAGGGGAGCTGGATGGATAGTAGGGGTACAGGATGGAATCAGAGGGGAGCTGGATGGATAGTAGGGGTACAGGATGGAGTCAGAGGGGAGCTGGATGGATAGTAGGGATACAGGATGGAGTCAGAGGGGAGCTGGATGGATAGTAGAGGTACAGGATGGAGTCAGAGGGGAGCTGGATGGATAGTAGAGGTACAGGATGGAGTCAGAGGGGAGCTGGATGGATAGTAGGGATACAGGATGGAGTCAGAGGGGAGCTGGATGGATAGTAGGGGTACAGGATGGAGTCAGAGGAGAGCTGGATGGATAGTAGAGGTACAGGATGGAGTCAGAGGGGAGCTGGATGGATAGTAGGGATACAGGATGGAGTCAGAGGGGAGCTGGATGGATAGTAGGGGTACAGGATGGAGTCAGAGGGGAGCTGGATGGATAGTAGGGGTACAGGATGGAGTCAGAGGGGAGCTGGATGGATAGTAGAGGTACAGGATGGAGTCAGAGGGGAGCTGGATGGATAGTAGGGATACAGGATGGAGTCAGAGGGGAGCTGGATGGATAGTAGGGGTACAGGATGGAGTCAGAGGGGAGCTGGATGGATAGTAGGGGTACAGGATGGAGTCAGAGGGGAGCTGGATGGATAGTAGAGGTACAGGATGGAGTCAGAGGGGAGCTGGATGGATAGTAGGGATACAGGATGGAGTCAGAGGGGAGCTGGATGGATAGTAGGGGTACAGGATGGAGTCAGAGGAGAGCTGGATGGATAGTAGGGGTACAGGATGGAGTCAGAGGGGAGCTGGATGGATAGTAGGGGTACAGGATGGAATCAGAGGGGAGCTGGATGGATAGTAGGGGTACAGGATGGAATCAGAGGGGAGCTGGATGGATAGTAGGGGTACAGGATGGAATCAGAGGGGAGCTGGATGGATAGTAGGGGTACAGGATGGAGTCAGAGGGGAGCTGGATGGATAGTAGGGGTACAGGATGGAATCAGAGGGGGGCTGGATGGATAGTAGGGGTACAGGATGGAATCAGAGGGGAGCTGGATGGATAGTAGGGGTACAGGATGGAGTCAGAGGGGGGCTGGAGGGATAGTAGGGGTACAGGATGGAATAAGAGGGGAGCTGGATGGATAGTAGGGATACAGGATGGAATCAGAGGGGAGCTGGATGGATAGTAGGGGTACAGGATGGAATCAGAGGGGAGCTGGATGGATAGTAGGGGTACAGGATGGAATCAGAGAGGAGCTGGATGGATAGTAGGGGTACAGGATGGAATCAGAGGGGGGCTGGATGGATAGTAGGGGTACAGGATGGAGTCAGAGGGGAGCTGGATGGATAGTAGTGGTACAGGATGGAGTCAGAGGGGAGCTGGATGGATAGTAGGGGTACAGGATGGAGACAGAGAGGAGCTGGATGGATAGTAGGGGTACAGGATGGAGTCAGAGGGGAGCTGGGTGGATAGTAGGGGTACAGGATGGAGTCAGAGGGGGGCTGGATGGATAGTAGGGGTACAGGATGGAGTCAGAGGAGAGCTGGATGTATTATAGGGGTACAGGATGGAATCAGAGGGGGGCTGGATGGATAGTAGGGGTACAGGATGGAATCAGAGGGGAGCTGGATGGATAGTAGGGGTACAGGATGGAGTCAGAGGGGGGCTGGAGGGATAGTAGGGGTACAGGATGGAATAAGAGGGGAGCTGGATGGATAGTAGGGGTACAGGATGGAATCAGAGGGGAGCTGGATGGATAGTAGGAGTACAGGATGGAGTCAGAGGGGAGCTGGATGGATAGTAGGGGTACAGGATGGAGTCAGAGGGGAGCTGGATGGATAGTAGGGGTACAGGATGGAGTCAGAGGGGAGCTGGATGGATAGTAGGGGTACAGGATGGAATCAGAGGGGGGCTGGATGGATAGTAGGGGTACAGGATGGAGTCAGAGGGGAGTTGGATGGATAGTAGGGGTACAGGATGGAATCAGAGGGGGGCTGGATGGATAGTAGGGGTACAGGATGGAATCAGAGGGGAGCTGGATGGATAGTAGGGGTACAGGATGGAATCAGAGGGGAGCTGGATGGATAGTAGGGGTACAGGATGGAATCAGAGGGGGGCTGGATGGATAGTAGGGGTACAGGATGGAATCAGAGGGGAGCTGGATGGATAGTAGGGGTACAGGATGGAATCAGAGGGGAGCTGGATGGATAGTAGGGGTACAGGATGGAATCAGAGGGGAGCTGGATGGATAGTAGGGGTACAGGATGGAGTCAGAGGGGAGCTGGATGGATAGTAGGGGTACAGGATGGAGTCAGAGGGGAGCTGGATGGATAGTAGGGGTACAGGATGGAGTCAGAGGGGAGCTGGATGGATAGTAGGGGTACAGGATGGAATCAGAGGGGAGCTGGATGGATAGTAGGGGTACAGGATGGAATCAGATGGGAGCTGGATGGATAGTAGGGGTACAGGATGGAGTCAGAGGAGAGCTGGATGGATAGTAGGGGTACAGGATGGAGTCAGAGGGGAGCTGGATGGATAGTAGGGGTACAGGATGGAGACAGAGGGGAGCTGGATGGATAGTAGGGGTACAGGATGGAATCAGAGGGGAGCTGGATGGATAGTAGGGGTACAGGATGGAGTCAGAGGAGAGCTGGATGGATAGTAGGGGTACAGTATGGAGTCAGAGGGGAGCTGGATGGATAGTAGGGGTACAGGATGGAGTCAGAGGGGAGCTGGATGGATAGTAGGGGTACAGGATGGAGTCAGAGGGGAGCTGGATGGATAGTAGGGGTACAGGATGGAATCAGAGGGGAGCTGGATGGATAGTAGGGGTACAGGATGGAATCAGAGGGGGGCTGGATGGATAGTAGGGGTACAGGATGGAATCAGAGGGGAGCTGGATGGATAGTAGGGGTACAGGATGGAATCAGAGGGGAGCTGGATGGATAGTAGGGGTACAGGATGGAGTCAGAGGGGGGCTGGAGGGATAGTAGGGGTACAGGATGGAGTCAGAGGGGGGCTGGAGGGATAGTAGGGGTACAGGATGGAATCAGAGGGGAGCTGGATGGATAGTAGGGGTACAGGATGGAGTCAGAGGGGAGCTGGATGGATAGTAGGGGTACAGGATGGAATCAGAGGGGGGCTGGATGGATAGTAGGGGTACAGGATGGAATCAGAGGGGAGCTGGATGGATAGTAGGGGTACAGGATGGAGTCAGAGGGGGGCTGGAGGGATAGTAGGGGTACAGGATGGAATAAGAGGGGAGCTGGATGGATAGTAGGGATACAGGATGGAATCAGAGGGGAGCTGGATGGATAGTAGGGGTACAGGATGGAATCAGAGGGGAGCTGGATGGATAGTAGGGGTACAGGATGGAATCAGAGAGGAGCTGGATGGATAGTAGGGGTACAGGATGGAATCAGAGGGGGGCTGGATGGATAGTAGGGGTACAGGATGGAGTCAGAGGGGAGCTGGATGGATAGTAGTGGTACAGGATGGAGTCAGAGGGGAGCTGGATGGATAGTAGGGGTACAGGATGGAGACAGAGAGGAGCTGGATGGATAGTAGGGGTACAGGATGGAGTCAGAGGGGAGCTGGGTGGATAGTAGGGGTACAGGATGGAGTCAGAGGGGGGCTGGATGGATAGTAGGGGTACAGGATGGAGTTAGAGGAGAGCTGGATGTATTATAGGGGTACAGGATGGAATCAGAGGGGGGCTGGATGGATAGTAGGGGTACAGGATGGAATCAGAGGGGAGCTGGATGGATAGTAGGGGTACAGGATGGAGTCAGAGGGGGGCTGGAGGGATAGTAGGGGTACAGGATGGAATAAGAGGGGAGCTGGATGGATAGTAGGGATACAGGATGGAATCAGAGGGGAGCTGGATGGATAGTAGGGGTACAGGATGGAATCAGAGGGGAGCTGGATGGATAGTAGGGGTACAGGATGGAATCAGAGAGGAGCTGGATGGATAGTAGGGGTACAGGATGGAATCAGAGGGGGGCTGGATGGATAGTAGGGGTACAGGATGGAGTCAGAGGGGAGCTGGATGGATAGTAGTGGTACAGGATGGAGTCAGAGGGGAGCTGGATGGATAGTAGGGGTACAGGATGGAGACAGAGAGGAGCTGGATGGATAGTAGGGGTACAGGATGGAGTCAGAGGGGAGCTGGATGGATAGTAGGGGTACAGGATGGAGTCAGAGGGGGGCTGGATGGATAGTAGGGGTACAGGATGGAGTCAGAGGAGAGCTGGATGTATTATAGGGGTACAGGATGGAATCAGAGAGGAGCTGGATGGATAGTAGGGGTACAGGATGGAATCAGAGGGGGGCTGGATGGATAGTAGGGGTACAGGATGGAGACAGAGAGGAGCTGGATGGATAGTAGGGGTACAGGATGGAATCAGAGGGGAGCTGGATGGATAGTAGGGGTACAGGATGGAATCAGAGGGGGGCTGGATGGATAGTAGGGATACAGGATGGAATCAGAGGGGAGCTGGATGGATAGTAGGGATACAGGATGGAATCAGAGGGGAGCTGGATGGATAGTAGGGATACAGGATGGAATCAGAGGGGAGCTGGATGGATAGTAGGGGTACAGGATAGAGTCAGAGGGGAGCTGGATGGATAGTAGGGGTACAGGATGGAATCAGAGGGGAGCTGGATGGATAGTAGGGGTACAGGATAGAGTCAGAGGGGAGCTGGATGGATAGTAGGGATACAGGATGGAATCAGAGGGGAGCTGGATGGATAGTAGGGGTACAGGATGGAGTCAGAGGAGAGCTGGATGGATAGTAGGGGTACAGGATGGAATCAGAGGGGAGCTGGATGGATAGTAGGGATACAGGATGGAATCAGAGGGGAGCTGGATGGATAGTAGGGGTACAGGATGGAATCAGAGGGGGGCTGGATGGATAGTAGGGGTACAGGATGGAATCAGAGGGGAGCTGGATGGATAGTAGGGGTACAGGATGGAATCAGAGGGGGGCTGGATGGATAGTAGGGGTACAGGATGGAGACAGAGAGGAGCTGGATGGATAGTAGGGGTACAGGATGGAATCAGAGGGGAGCTGGATGGATAGTAGGGGTACAGGATGGAATCAGAGGGGGGCTGGATGGATAGTAGGGATACAGGATGGAATCAGAGGGGAGCTGGATGGATAGTAGGGATACAGGATGGAATCAGAGGGGAGCGGGATGGATAGTAGGGGTACAGGATGGAGTCAGAGGGGAGCTGGATGGATAGTAGGGATACAGGATGGAATCAGAGGGGAGCTGGATGGATAGTAGGGGTACAGGATGGAGTCAGAGGGGAGCTGGATGGATAGTAGGGGTACAGGATGGAATCAGAGGGGGGCTGGATGGATAGTAGGGATACAGGATGGAATCAGAGGGGAGCTGGATGGATAGTAGGGGTACAGGATGGAGTCAGAGGGGAGCTGGATGGATAGTAGGGATACAGGATGGAATCAGAGGGGAGCTGGATGGATAGTAGGGGTATAGGATGGAGTCAGAGGGGAGCTGGATGGATAGTAGGGGTACAGGATGGAATCAGAGGGGAGCTGGATGGATAGTAGGGGTACAGGATGGAATCAGAGGGGAGCTGGATGGATAGTAGGGGTACAGGATGGAGTCAGAGGGGAGCTGGATGGATAGTAGAGGTACAGGATGGAGTCAGAGGGGAGCTGGATGGATAGTAGGGATACAGGATGGAGTCAGAGGGGAGCTGGATGGATAGTAGGGGTACAGGATGGAGTCAGAGGAGAGCTGGATGGATAGTAGGGGTACAGGATGGAGTCAGAGGGGAGCTGGATGGATAGTAGGGGTACAGGATGGAGTCAGAGGGGAGCTGGATGGATAGTAGGGGTACAGGATGGAATCAGAGGGGAGCTGGATGGATAGTAGGGGTACAGGATGGAATCAGAGGGGAGCTGGATGGATAGTAGGGGTACAGGATGGAGTCAGAGGGGAGCTGGATGGATAGTAGAGGTACAGGATGGAGTCAGAGGGGAGCTGGATGGATAGTAGGGATACAGGATGGAGTCAGAGGGGAGCTGGATGGATAGTAGGGGTACAGGATGGAGTCAGAGGAGAGCTGGATGGATAGTAGGGGTACAGGATGGAGTCAGAGGGGAGCTGGATGGATAGTAGGGGTACAGGATGGAATCAGAGGGGAGCTGGATGGATAGTAGGGGTACAGGATGGAATCAGAGGGGAGCTGGATGGATAGTAGGGGTACAGGATGGAATCAGAGGGGAGCTGGATGGATAGTAGGGGTACAGGATGGAGTCAGAGGGGAGCTGGATGGATAGTAGGGGTACAGGATGGAGTCAGAGGGAGCTGGATGGATAGTAGGGGTACAGGATGGAGTCAGAGGGGAGCTGGATGGATAGTAGGGGTACAGGATGGAGTCAGAGGGGAGCTGGATGGATAGTAGGGGTACAGGATGGAGTCAGAGGGGAGCTGGATGGATAGTAGGGGTACAGGATGGAATCAGAGGGGAGCTGGATGGATAGTAGGGGTACAGGATGGAGTCAGAGGGGAGCTGGATGGATAGTAGGGGTACAGGATGGAGTCAGAGGGGAGCTGGATGGATAGTAGGGGTACAGGATGGAATCAGAGGGGAGCTGGATGGATAGTAGGGGTACAGGATGGAATCAGAGGGGAGCTGGATGGATAGTAGGGGTACAGGATGGAGTCAGAGGGGAGCTGGATGGATAGTAGGGGTACAGGATGGAATCAGAGGGGAGCTGGATGGATAGTAGGGGTACAGGATGGAGTCAGAGGGGAGCTGGATGGATAGTAGGGGTACAGGATGGAATCAGAGGGGAGCTGGATGGATAGTAGGGGTACAGGATGGAGTCAGAGGGGAGCTGGATGG
>CM051238.1:431977768-432037768 GCA_027917425.1 Gastrophryne carolinensis
CCCCACACACATGCACACTGCTGACTTACCCCCCCCACACACACGGCTGACTTACCCCCCCCACACACACACACACACGGCTGACTTACCCCCCCACACACACACACACGGCTGCCTTACCCCCCCCCACACACACACACCTGGCTGACTTACCCCCCCACACACACAGACGGCAAACTTACCCCCCCCCCCCACACACATGCACACTGCTGACTTACCCCCCCCCCACACACACACGGCTGACTTACCCCCCCACACACACACACCTGGCTGACTTACCCCCCCCCCCACACACACACACATGCACACTGCTGACTTACCCCCCCCCACACACACACACACGGCTGACTTACCCCACACACACTGCTGACTTACCCCCCCCCCACACACACACACACTGCTGACTTACCCCCCCCCACACACACACACTGCTGACTTACCCCCCCCCCCCCACACACACACACACACGCCCCCTCTGTGTAGCCTATCAGGGCTTTATAGATGTTTTGCCTGTTTTAATGTTACACTTTGTAGCACATGAACATGATGCAACACCAGGCAAGCTCAGTATTTCTCCTTGCTGTGTCACTGCAAGTGTAAGCTGATTCAATCTTAAAGTGGACCTCTAGTCACTAATAAAGTGGACCAATACCCAAATCAGGATGCCCTACCGCGGGTCATCCTAATTTGGGATGTGCCACAAACAAAGAAAATCAAAGAATAAGAGAAAGAGAGAGAGAGAAAGGAACAGCAAAAGAAAGGAAGAGAAAGAAAGGAGGAGAGAAATAAATAAAGAAAGAGAATGAAAAATGAGAGAAAGAAAATCAAAGAATGAGATAAACAGAGAGAGAGAGAAAGGAACAGCGAAAAAAAGAAAAGAGGAAAGAAGCAAATAAAGAGAATGAAAAAATGAAAGAAAGAAAATCAAAAAATGAGAGAAAGAAAGAGAGAAAGGAGCAGTGAAAGCAAGAAAGGAGGAGAGAAGGAAATAAAGAAAGAAAATGAAAGAATGAGAGAAAGAGAGCGAGAGAGTGGGGCAGTAAAAGAAAGAAAAGAGGAAAGAAGGAAAGAAATAAAGAAAAAGAAAGAATAAGAGGAAATAAATACATAAAAGAATGAGAGAAAGGAGCAGCAAAAGAAAGAAAGAAAGAGCAAGAAAGGAGGAAATAAAGAAAGAAAATGAAAAGAATGAGAGAAAGAAACAAAATTAAAGAATGAGATAAAAGCGAGGGAGAAAGGAGCAGCGACAGAAAGAACAAAATAAAGGAGGAAAGAAGGAAATAAAGATAAAAAATGAGTGAAAGAAAGAAAAGAGGAGAGAGGGAGACAAAGAAAAAAAGGAATAGAGAGAGAAAGATAGGAGGAAAAAGAGAGAGAAAGAGAATGCAAGAAAGAGAGTAAAAGAAGGAAGGAAAGAAAAAAGAGGAAGGTGTGAGGAAGCCGAAAAGAGAGAAATGTGCAAAAAAAGAAAGGATATTATAGAGTAATGGTATTAAGGAAAAGAGAGGCCTGCTGGTCCAGTTGAGAGCTTCTGGCTCCACCTTACAGGGAGGTTGGGAGTGCGCCCTGTGTGACTGCACACCTCGCACACCCACATCATACCGCCCCCTTATTGGGGAATGCATTAAGCCACGCCCCCAATTAATTGATGGAGAGGAGTTAAGTTGTAACTGTTAAAACAAAACACCCAGCAAGAAGCAGTGACTGCGAAGCGCAGGTGGTTTCCGGCTGCCCCGTGCTCTCCTCCCCTGGCTGCTGCCTTTACATCCACTGATTACTAAGGCCCTTATTTATGAAGGAATAGCGCCAGGTAGCGACTGGTGAGCGACCGGTAATGACGGGCCCCGCCACGAGAACGCCGGCTCCCCACCACAATCACACATTTATCAAGCCGATCCTGCTTAGCGACTGAGATAGCGCCATATAGTGACTCATTCATCATTATTCCAGCCTCAGCCCACAGCGCCAGCGTCCGACCTTGAACAGCGACAGGTATGACCTCTCGCTACCTGGCGCTCTCCCAATGCATTTCAATGGAACAATCTTTAAATATTCATAATTAATTGTTATTAATGTTTTTTTTTTTTTTTTTTTTTTTTTTTAAATGTGAAAAATTCTGTAACCACTTCTGCCATGTTAGATAATTTTTTTAAGGTAAAAAAAAAAAATGTGCAGAATTGATATTACAGGTCTGATATTAATTTATTCATATTACTAAATTCTTTAAAAAATATTTTTTTTTTTTGGTTTCCAAAATATGGTGGTTTGGGGGTTAAAAAACTACTTTTAACACATCGCCGCCAGCGCTCTGGGGTTTAAACAAGCATTTCACAGCGCGAGAATTTTTTGAGCGTGATTTTTTGATGAATATGGTGGAAGCCGGTCGCTCTGACCAGTCGCTATCATGCGCACCCGTACATCGCGGAACCAGTCAAATAGCGACTCGCTGTGAAAATACCGCTACAGTCGCTCAACTGTCGCTACCTGCCGCTATTAATGAATCGGCCTCATAGTGTCTCTTGGTGTTTATCTCCTTGTTACATAGTGTATCCTTATTGGGAACAATATTCAGCAATTTATTTATTATGTAATTAATTATTTATAACCTTAGGGACACATAGTTGTAATATATTTTTTGCACATTATTTATATCAACTTGATTATTAATTTGCGCACATATTATATTTATTTCGATAGTACTTTGGTTGTAGATGAGATTGTATAATTAATTGGGGATATATAGTTATTGATTTGTGCGCACAAAAAATGTATTTTTTATATATGTTTTAGTGTGTATAGTATTGTATATTGGTCACAGCTTTTTCTTTGATGCTATCATTGGTGTAATCTAAACACATACAAAAACATGTAATCTTTATGCATTTCATAACGAGGATGGATACATAATATATTCAGATTGGCTTCAGCCTTATATTTGAGGGTCATGTAGAGGAAAGCAGGATATTGGGGTCAGCCTGGTTTTTAATATGTTTTGTATGTTGTCTTGTATATGGTGTTTGTAATTTTTGTGCAGCTTTTGTAATAAATATTAGAGGCCGATTCATTAATAGCGGCAGGTAGCGACAGATGAGCGACAGTAGCGGCATTTTCAGAGCGCCCGCTAGTAGTCGCTGTGCTTGGCCGTTGTTCTGTAGTTGACAGCGACTCAGTCGGTTTGCCGTAATGTTGAATATTGGGTGAGGAGTCGCTATTTGACAGGTTCCGCGCTGTATGGGAGCGCATGACAGCGAACGGCCATAGCGAACGGCTCCCAGCATATTCATTAACAAATCACGCTCCAAAAATTCAAGCGCTGTGAAATGCTTGTTTAAACCCCAGAGCGCTGGCGGCGATGGCTTAAAAGTAGTTTTTTAACCCCCAAGCAACCATATTTTTGGGGAAAAAAAAAAACAAGTTTTTCAAAACATTTTGTAATATGAATAAATTAATATCAGACCTGTAATATCAATTCTGCATAATTTTTTTTTTTTTTTTTTTTTAACCTTAAAAAGGTTTTTTTAACCTTAAAAAGAGCGCTGGCGGCGATGGATTAAAAGTAGTTTTTTAACCCCCGAACAACCATATTTTTGGAAAAAAAACAAGTTTTTCAAAACATTTTGTAATATGAATAAATTAATATCAGACCTGTAATATCAATTCTGCACAATTTTATTTTTTTTTTTTTAACCTTAAAAAAAAAATATCTAACATTGCAGAAGTGGTCACAGAATTTTTGACATTTAAAAAAAAAAAAAAAACATTAATAACAATTAATTATTAATATTTAAAGATTGTTCCATTGAAATGCATTGGAGAGCGCCAGGTAGCGAGAGGTCATACCTGTCGCTGTTCAAGGTCGCTCGCTGGCGCTGTGGGGTGAGGCTGGAATAATGATGAATGAGTCGCTATCTGGCGCTCTGTCAGTCGCTAAGCAGGATCGGCTTGATAAATGTGTGATTGCGGAGGGGAGCCGGCGTTCTCGTGGCGGTGAGCGTCATTACCGTTCGCTCACCATTCGCTACCTGGCGCTATCCCTTGTTAAATAAGGGCCTTAGATTATTTTATTGGTTGCGCTTCTCTTTGTTTTGATCCCTTGGGAGATTATTTGTCCCAGGTCTCAAAAATTCTTCAAATGATCTATGGTTAGTGAGTGCGCACGCCTTTATTGTTGTTTATAAGTGGTGCACCACATTCATGTATACTTGTTAAAACAAAACACTTTGAATAGGCAAATGAATCATTTATTGCTGCAGATCTGCATGTTACACCTCAAAGAGGGACAAATGAGAACAACGGGGGAAATGGGGACATGGACTCAAAAGAGGGACAGTCCCTGCAAATCAGGGACACTATGCCAAAGGCCGGCCATGGTCAGCACCATTTGCTTCATATGAGTGGCCGACGGGAACTTTGACAAGCAGCACACTTCTGTGTTTTGTTGTGCGGTTATGTAGATGTGAAGTGACGCAGTGAAGTGTGTGACTTGTGTTGCCGTCACCTCCGCATTCCGGCGTCACACCTCCGCACACCTCTGTGCAACACACAGGGGAGAGCCTGGGAACCTCAGGAGGACTTCAAAGGTGGTATTCAAGGGGAGGAGATCTGCTACCAGCTAAAGGAAGCTGAGCTAATGGGTGAGAAGTTTCCCAGGCCAGAGATGTCTCCCATGTTTCACACCAGCGCTCACTGCCACAGAGCCGGCCTTTGGGAAATAGCGGCTGTGAGCAGGTTAAAGTGGACCAACACCCAGGATTTTCACTATCCTGGGTGTTGGTCCACTTCAGCAGGGCATCCGAGATCAGGATTCCCCGCTGTGTGAAACCCCCTCAAAAGCCCCAAAAAACGTACCTTTTCGACGACGGACAAGCCGCCGCCGCCACCGCCTCCCGCGCGTCCCTCTTACAGGGCACAAACGGCCGGCACAGGCGCGCGCACTGCTACAGGGGCACGTGGGAGGCGGCAGCGGCTGATCCGTCGCCGATAAGGTAAGGTTTTTTGGGGCTTTTGGGGGGGGGTTCACCCCACGGGACATCCCGATCTCGGATGCCCCGCGGTGAGGGTGGTGATCGGCCCGGGAATCTTATAGATTCCTGGGCCGATCACTCCTGGGTGTTGGTCCACTTTAACAAATCAAATCAGAATCTGATGCTATGTTATGGATGGTATCATACCTACCAACTTTTCAGGGTGGGAAAGAGGGACAATTGGTAAATTAGGCCACACCCCCTCATTGATGGATGATAAGAGATAGGATGTAACAGTTAAAACAATATAAACACTTTAAACAAGCAAATGAATAATTTATTGCTGCAGATCTCCATGTTACACCACAAAGAGGGACAAATGAGAACAACGAGGGACAAGGGGGCAGGGGGACATGGGCTCCAAAGAGGGACAGTCCCTCCAAATTAGGGACACTTGGGAGGTATGTGCTGTGCCTGGGAAGGATTGCATCATATATGTGTCCATACATCTAAAGCCACGCCCCCTGAGTAGAGATATTCAGGAAATATCTTCTCTGAGTAAAGATATGTCACCCAAGATTTAGAAAATAATGCCTTGGAGTAAGGAAATATGATCTTATAATTCGGAGATTACTCACGTGAGTAGGTAAATAAAACATATAAATTAGGAAGCATGAGTAAATAAATACTACCTATGATTTAGGAAATATCTGCTGTGAGTAAGGAAACACCACATAGGAGTTAGGAGATACCTCATGTAAGTAACAAAACACCACCTAGGAGTTAGGAGATACATCCTGTGAGTGAGTAAGGAAATACTGACTATGAGTTAAGAGGTACCTCCTGTGAGTAATGAAACACAACCTAGGAGTTTGGAGACACCTCCTGTAAGTAGGGTAATACCACCTGTGAGTTAGGAGATACCTCCCGTGAGTAAGGAAACACAACCTAGGAGTTAGGAGATACCTCCTGTTAGTAAGAAAAAAAAACTAGTAGTTAGTATATTCCTCCTGTGAGTAAGGAAACACCACCTAGGAGTTAGGAGATACCTCCTGTGAGTAAGGAAACACCACCTAGGAGTTAAGAGATACCTCCTGTGAGTAATGAAACACAACCTAGGAGTTAGGAGATACCTCCTGTAAGTAGGGGTAATACCACCTGTGAGTTAGGAGATACCTCCAGTGAGTAAGGAAACACAACCTAGGAGTTAGGAGACACCTCCTGTTAGTAAGAAAAAAAAAACTAGTAGTTAGGATATACCTCCTGTGAGTAAGGAAACACCACCTAGGAGTTAGGAGATACCTCCTGTGAGTAAGGAAACACCACCTATGAGTTAAGAGATACCTCCTGTGAGTAATGAAACACAACCTAGGAGTTAGGAGATACCTCCTGTAAGTAAGGTAATACCACCTGTGAGTTAGGAGATACCTCCTGTGAGTAAGGAAGCACAACCTAGGAGTTAGGAGACACCTCCTGTTAGTAAGAAAAAAAAACTAGTAGTTAGGATATACCTCCTGTGAGTAAGGAAACACCACCTAAGAGTTAGGAGATACCTCCTGTGAGTAATGAAACACAACCTAGGAGTTAGGAGATACCTCCTGTAAGTAGGGTAATACCACCTGTGAGTTAGGAGATACCTCCCGTGAGTAAGGAATCACAACCTAGGAGTTAGGAGACACCTCCTGTAAGTAAGGTAATACCTCCTGTGAGTAAGGAAACACCACCTATGAGTTAAGAGATACCTCCTGTAAGTAAGGTAATACCACCTGTGAGTTAGGAGATACCTTCCGTGAGTAAGGAAACACAACCTAGGAGTTAGGAGACACCTCCTGTTAGTAAGAAAAAAAAAACTAGTAGTTAGGATATACCTCCTGTGAGTAAGGAAACACCACCTAAGAGTTAGGAGATACCTCCTGTGAGTAAGGAAATACGACCTATGAGTTACGAGATACCTCCTGTGAGTAATGAAACACAACCTAGGAGTTAGGAGACACCTCCTGTTAGTAAGAAAAAAAACCTAGGAGTTAGGAGATACCTCCTGTGAGTAAGGAAACACCACCTAGGAGTTAGGAGATAACTACTATAAATGAGGAAATACCATCTATGAGTTAAGAGATAGGTCATGTGAATGAGGAAATACCAACTATGAGTTAGGAGATAACTCCTTTGAGTTAGTAAATTCCACCCATGTGCTCATGTGCCAAATTAAATAAGCAGGGCTCTGATTGGATAAGAGCCCACACATGCGCTACTGGACTGGCAAGTGATGAGTTCTGCAAGTTCGGGGGGGGGGGGGGGATACACACAGCCGGGCATCCCAATTTAAGATGCCCCCAGAGGCATGATACAAAAGCCACTATAGTCAAAATCCTGGGTATTGTTCCGCTTTAAACACTTTAACTGAATATGACTGTGTGATTGGTAACAGTAATTTATAACCCGGGGCCACAGCCAGCCCTGATGAGGGTCATCCCTGCAACCCTTTCCTAGGCCCCGTCCTGTTCTCTGGTGTCAGCAGCCATTTAAGCTCCTCTTGAGAAGTGTGTCTGGGAAATCCTATTCACACTGCATTATTTATGGCAGCTTTGATCCTTGGCACAAGTTTCCCCAGAGGTGACACTGTCCGGTTTCCCATCTCGCCCACCAGCAACTTGTCACTTCTCAGGCTGTTAGTAGGTTCCAGAGCAAATGGAAGGAGCAGCTCCCTACAGAAACAGGGGCCTCTTAACGGTTTAACCCTAAACTTTTATTTTTCTGTCTTTTAACTCAATTGGAGGCAGCTAGATAACTAAAGACCGAAACAGCAGAGACACACAGCGCTTCCTTTCTCTAAATCACATATTTTCAACCTGTGGCCCGGGGGCCACATGTGGCACTCAGAGACATCTGATGTGGCCCCTGACTGACCTGCTGTGAGGAAAGTGGAAGGGTTAAATAGAACTGGCGGGTAAAGATAAATAGAGGCTCAGTAAGGATGAGAGGTTGCAAGGAGAGCGATATAGGAGTAAGCTGACCATTTTTTAGAGGGACACATTTGGGACACTCAAATTTTGACAGCTTAAAGTGGACCAACACCGAGAGGTGATCGGCCCGGAAATCTATAAGATTCCAGGGCCGATCACCTCCCACCCCGCGGGACATCCGAGATCGGGATGTCCCGCGGGGTGAAACCCCCCCAGACACCCCAAATCGCTTACCTTACCTCGCCTACAGGGGCGCGAGGGAGGCGGCGGCGGCAGCCGCTTGGACGTTCCTGATCCCCGCCTGGACGTTGGCGGGGATTGGACCGTCCAGTCACGTGGGAGCGGGGACAGGTAAGATTTTGGGGCTTTCTGGGGGGTTTCACACAGCGGGGCACCCCCGATCGGGGTGCCCCGCCAAAGTGGACCAAAACCCAGGATAGTCAAAATCCTGGGTGTTGGTCCACTTTAAAGCGGACCAAAACCCACTGAACTTGTGAAATACATTTGGCCAAAGTCCTTGCCAATACCCCCTTTTTAGGGTGTAGAACTAGAAATGGATGTTTTAGCTTTTTAAATTGACCTAGAACACTTTCTTTTTGCTGTCCCTCTTTGTAAGATGGCAGGTGATCAGTCATTGCATAGGTGAGGCAATGCCCCGCTGTGTGAAACCCCCTGGGACACCTGATACAATTACCTTAATCCCAGTCCAACGGCGCATGTGCGCCCGCATCCCCGCTATCCCTCTAACAGCTTGTGAATGGCCGGCGCAGGCGCACTCCTTGTTAGAGGGAAGCGCGAGATGCGGCCGCCAGCGTGCTCGGAGCCGCTGAGCTAAGACGCTGCTAAGACGTGCATAGCTCAGCGGCTCTGAGCGCGCTGATTGGATAAGTGGCCGCGTATGCGCCGTAGGACTGTGGTGAGATGAGTTGATGCGGGCGATCTGGGGGGTTTCACATAGCGGGGCACCCCCAATCGGGGTGTCCCGGGGGAGTGGACCAAAACCCAGGATAGTCAAAATCCTGGGTTTTGGTCCACTTTAACAAATCACTGGGTTAATTTTTAATAGCAACAACATTCGTCACACATCGTACAACGTTGTCACTGTTGAAAAGGAACCTAGAGGTTTGTTAAGCTGTCACAATTTGAGTGTCTCAAATTTGCCCCTCTGAAAAAATGGTCAGTCTATATAGGAGGGGCACGTTACTAGACACGGGCGACCCCCCCCCCCCCCAAAGTTCAGGTTCGGCAATCATCGGTTGAACTTTGAATAAATATTTAAATCAAGAGGGGAGCTGGGATGTTGCTGCACATGCACCACGGGATCTCCGGCTACATGAGTAAACCGGGTGACTGCAAGGGTTTTACACATTGGCACATCCCAATTCGGGATGCCCCAAAGCAGAGGGACTACCAGCATTGAGTCCTATAGCCCTGACCCTGCGAGGGGCACGCTGTTACCCTATACACTTATAGCTAATGAATATTTCTCATCTAATATTAACAATGATTGTGTTACCTAACATTTCCATAAAATTAATAATAACAGTAGTCAGGGCCGGCATCAGAACCCGGCAAGGCGGGGCAGTTGCCGGGGGCCCCCACTCTCTGTGCGATGGCGCTTGACCGGCAGTGGACTGGGAGGGCACCGCCACAGCTGGTGCCCACATCTCCTGGAATGGCGGGGTTCCACACAGTGGGGCATCTCGATTTAGATTCCAGGGGAGGAAGTGTTGGGTTTTGTTCTGCTTTTAAGTTGCCCACTCCAGCTGATTTCCTATCCCTGGAGCATCCCAATCTGTGATACCCTACTGTGTGACACCCCCTGGGATCACTGGCATGCCCACTATGCAAGCAATTCCACCCCTGAGTTTTGGTCCGCTTTACAAGGGCATCTCAATTTGGGATGCCCCTGTTTGTGAAAGAACCCCCCTGGTTTGGCCGTTAACTCAAACTGGCGATCCCAAAGTGCATTCACCAGTTCCAAGAAAGTAATGAACAAAGGAGGAGGGGGGGGTCACACACAGGGGATCCAAAATCTGGAGAATCTAGATTCGTTTAGACCCTGAGGTCAGGCTTAAAGGGGTTTGGTGCGCTTCAAAGTAGACCAAAACTAGAGTTTTGGTCCATATAACATGATCCTTAGGGGGCATCCAGATTTGGGACGTCCCTCGGTGATGTGACGCGACTCTTCACCATAAAGGGGCCCCCTGAGACCATTGCACCCAAGGGCCCACATAAACCTGGAGCCGGCCCTGACAGTAGTACACAATCTGTGCAATTGTGACAACACAATACTATATTCACTGAATGTGACTTGCACTTCTATATGATATAGCAGTGTAAGGAGAGCATTGTGACGTCACAGTCCAGTCAGTATAGCGCTTCTATATGATATAGCAGCGTAAGGAGAGCATTGTGACATCACAGTCCAGTCAGTATAGCTCTTGTATATGATATAGCAGTGTAAGGAGATCATTGTGACGTCACAGTCCAGTCAGTATAGCTTATGCGCTTCTATATGATATAGCAGTGTAAGGAGAGCATTGTGACGTCACAGTCCAGTCAGTATAGCTCTTGTATATGATATAGCAGTGTAAGGAGAGCATTGTGACGTCACAGTCCAGTCAGTATAGCTCTTGTATATGATATAGCAGTGTAAGGAGAGCATTGTGATGTCACAGTCCAGTCAGTATAGCTTATGCGCTTCTATATGATATAGCAGTGTAAGGAGAGCATTGTGACGTCACAGTCCAGTCAGTATAGCTTATGCGCTTCTATATGATATAGCAGTGTAAGGAGAGCATTGTGACGTCACAGTCCAGTCAGTATAGCTCTTCTATATGATATAGCAGTGTAAGGGGAGCATTGTGACGTCACAGTCCAGTCAGTATAGCTCTTCTATATGATATAGCATTGTAAGGAGAGCATTGTGACGTCACGGTTCAGTCAGTATAGCGCTTCTATATGATATAGCAGTGTAAGGAGAGCATTGTGACGTCACAGTCCAGTCAGTATAGCTCTTGCGCTTCTATATGATATAGCAGTGTAAGGAGAGCATTGTGACATCACAGTCCAGTCAGTATATCTCTTGCGCTTCTATATGATATAGCAGTGTAAGGAGAGCATTGTGACATCACAGTCCAGTCAGTATATCTCTTGCGCTTCTATATGATAAAGCAGTGTAAGGGGAGCATTGTGACGTCACAGTCCAGTCAGTATAGCTCTTGCGCTTCTATATGATATAGCAGTGTAAGGAGAGCATTGTGACATCACAGTCCAGTCAGTATAGCTCTTCTATATGATATAGCAGTGTAAGGAGAGCATTGTGACGTCACAGTCCAGTCAGTATAGCTCTTGTATATGATATAGCAGTGTAAGGAGAGCATTGTGACATCACAGTCCAGTCAGTATAGCTCTTGCGCTTCTATATGATATAGCAGTGTAAGGAGAGCATTGTGACGTCACGGTTCAGTCAGTATAGCGCTTCTATATGATATAGCAGTGTAAGGAGAGCATTGTGACGTCACGGTTCAGTCAGTATAGCTCTTCTATATGATATAGCAGTGTAAGGAGAGCATTGTGACATCACAGTCCAGTCAGTATAGCTCTTGCGCTTCTATATGATATAGCAGTGTAAGGAGAGCATTGTGACGTCACAGTCCAGTCAGTATAGCTCTTGCGCTTCTATATGATATAGCAGTGTAAGGAGAGCATTGTGACGTCACAGTCCAGTCAGTATAGCTCTTGTATATGATATAGCAGTGTAAGGAGAGCATTGTGACATCACAGTCCAGTCAGTATAGCTCTTGCGCTTCTATATGATATAGCAGTGTAAGGAGAGCATTGTGACGTCACAGTCCAGTCAGTATAGCTCTTCTATATGATATAGCAGTGTAAGGAGAGCATTGTGACGTCACGGTTCAGTCAGTATAGCGCTTCTATATGATATAGCAGTGTAAGGAGAGCATTGTGACGTCACAGTCCAGTCAGTATAGCTCTTGCGCTTCTATATGATATAGCAGTGTAAGGAGAGCATTGTGACGTCACAGTCCAGTCAGTATATCTCTTGCGCTTCTATATGATATAGCAGTGTAAGGAGAGCATTGTGACGTCACAGTCCAGTCAGTATAGCTCTTGCGCTTCTATATGATATAGCAGTGTAAGGAGAGCATTGTGACGTCACAGTCCAGTCAGTATAGCTCTTGCGCTTCTATATGATATAGCAGTGTAAGGAGAGCATTGTGACGTCACGGTTCAGTCAGTATAGCGCTTCTATATGATATAGCAGTGTAAGGAGAGCATTGTGACGTCACGGTTCAGTCAGTATAGCTCTTCTATATGATATAGCAGTGTAAGGAGAGCATTGTGACGTCACAGTCCAGTCAGTATATCTCTTGCGCTTCTATATGATATAGCAGTGTATGGAGAGCATTGTGACGTCACAGTCCAGTCAGTATAGCTCTTGCGCTTCTATATGATATAGCAGTGTAAGGAGAGCATTGTGACGTCACGGTTCAGTCAGTATAGCTCTTCTATATGATATAGCAGTGTAAGGAGAGCATTGTGACGTCACAGTCCAGTCAGTATATCTCTTGCGCTTCTATATGATATAGCAGTGTATGGAGAGCATTGTGACGTCACAGTCCAGTCAGTATAGCTCTTGTATATGATATAGCAGTGTAAGGAGAGCATTGTGACATCACAGTCCAGTCAGTATAGCTCTTGCGCTTCTATATGATATAGCAGTGTAAGGAGAGCATTGTGACGTCACGGTTCAGTCAGTATAGCGCTTCTATATGATATAGCAGTGTAAGGAGAGCATTGTGACGTCACAGTCCAGTCAGTATAGCTCTTCTATATGATATAGCAGTGTAAGGAGAGCATTGTGACGTCACAGTCCAGTCAGTATAGCTCTTCTATATGATATAGCAGTGTAAGGAGAGCATTGTGACGTCACAGTCCAGTCAGTATAGCTCTTCTATATGATATAGCAGTGTATGGAGAGCATTGTGACGTCACAGTCCAGTCAGTATAGCTCTTGCGCTTCTATATGATATAGCAGTGTAAGGAGAGCATTGTGACATCACAGTCCAGTCAGTATAGCTCTTGCGCTTCTATATGATATAGCAGTGTAAGGAGAGCATTGTGACATCACAGTCCAGTCAGTATATCTCTTGCGCTTCTATATGATATAGCAGTGTAAGGAGAGCATTGTGACGTCACAGTCCAGTCAGTATAGCTCTTGCGCTTCTATATGATATAGCAGTGTAAGGAGAGCATTGTGACATCACAGTCCAGTCAGTATATCTCTTGCGCTTCTATATGATATAGCAGTGTAAGGAGAGCATTGTGACGTCACAGTCCAGTCAGTATAGCTCTTGCGCTTCTATATGATATAGCAGTGTAAGGAGAGCATTGTGACATCACAGTCCAGTCAGTATATCTCTTGCGCTTCTATATGATATAGCAGTGTAAGGAGAGCATTGTGACGTCACAGTCCAGTCAGTATAGCTCTTGCGCTTCTATATGATATAGCAGTGTAAGGAGAGCATTGTGACATCACAGTCCAGTCAGTATAGCTCTTGCGCTTCTATATGATATAGCAGTGTAAGGAGAGCATTGTGACGTCACGGTTCAGTCAGTATAGCGCTTCTATATGATATAGCAGTGTAAGGAGAGCATTGTGACGTCACAGTCCAGTCAGTATAGCTCTTGCGCTTCTATATGATATAGCAGTGTAAGGAGAGCATTGTGACGTCACGGTTCAGTCAGTATAGCTCTTCTATATGATATAGCAGTGTAAGGAGAGCATTGTGACGTCACGGTTCAGTCAGTATAGCGCTTCTATATGATATAGCAGTGTAAGGAGAGCATTGTGACGTCACAGTCCAGTCAGTATAGCTCTTGCGCTTCTATATGATATAGCAGTGTAAGGAGAGCATTGTGACATCACAGTCCAGTCAGTATAGCTCTTCTATATGATATAGCAGTGTAAGGAGAGCATTGTGACGTCACAGTCCAGTCAGTATAGCTCTTCTATATGATATAGCAGTGTAAGGAGAGCATTGTGACGTCACAGTCCAGTCAGTATAGCTCTTCTATATGATATAGCAGTGTAAGGAGAGCATTGTGACGTCACAGTCCAGTCAGTATAGCTCTTCTATATGATATAGCAGTGTAAGGAGAGCATTGTGACATCACAGTCCAGTCAGTATAGCTCTTGCGCTTCTATATGATATAGCAGTGTAAGGAGAGCATTGTGACGTCACAGTCCAGTCAGTATAGCTCTTGCGCTTCTATATGATATAGCAGTGTAAGGAGAGCATTGTGACGTCACAGTCCAGTCAGTATAGCTCTTGCGCTTCTATATGATATAGCAGTGTAAGGAGAGCATTGTGACGTCACAGTCCAGTCAGTATAGCTCTTGCGCTTCTATATGATATAGCAGTGTAAGGAGAGCATTGTGACATCACAGTCCAGACAGTATAGCTCTTGCGCTTCTATATGATATAGCAGTGTAAGGAGAGCATTGTGATGTCACAGTCCAGTCAGTATAGCTCTTCTATATGATATAGCAGTGTAAGGAGAGCATTGTGACGTCACAGTCCAGTCAGTATAGCTCTTGCGCTTCTATATGATATAGCAGTGTAAGGAGAGCATTGTGACGTCACAGTCCAGTCAGTATATCTCTTGCGCTTCTATATGATATAGCAGTGTAAGGAGAGCATTGTGACGTCACAGTCCAGTCAGTATATCTCTTGCGCTTCTATATGATATAGCAGTGTAAGGAGAGCATTGTGACGTCACAGTCCAGTCAGTATAGCTCTTGCGCTTCTATATGATATAGCAGTGTAAGGAGAGCATTGTGACGTCACAGTCCAGTCAGTATAGCTCTTGCGCTTCTATATGATATAGCAGTGTAAGGAGAGCATTGTGACGTCACGGTTCAGTCAGTACGGCTCTTGTATATGAGACAGCAGTGTGAACATAGCATTGTGGCGTCACAGTTCAGTCAGTACGGCTCTTGTATATGAGACAGCAGTGTGAACATAGCATTGTGGCGTCACAGTTCATCAGTACGACTCTTGTATATGAGATAGCAGTGTAAGAGGAGCATTGTGACGTCACAGTTCAGTCAGTACGGCTCTTGCGCTTGTATATGAATGAGCGGGACAATTAGTGTGCCGCCCCCCGCTGTGTCACCATTCCTCCCAGGAAGTGGCGGTATTAGCACCTCAATAGCCGCTATTCCGGACACCTTCTGCTCCTCCCCCCTCCCCTTCTCTGACCTCAGGTTATTCCTATTGCGCCCCCTGGCTAAACACTCAGCAACTCCCGGCAGATACTCCTCAAGAGACACACTGTTGCTTCAACCTGACACGTGGCTCTGTGGCGCAATGGATAGCGCATTGGACTTCTAGCTGGTGAAGCAATTCAAAGGTTGTGGGTTCGAGTCCCACCAGAGTCGCTTTTTTAAATTTCCTTTTTTTGTTTTTTTAGCAATTACATTATAATTTATATCATTTATATCATGATTTTTAATATACTTTTTATGCAGTATTTTGTTTTAGCAAGTACTTTGTTGCTAAATATTATATTGACCACAATTCTTATTTTTATTCTCTTTTGGGACCAATAAAACGCCTCTCTGACACAGACACGCAATTAAGGGAAGGCGTTAAAGTGGACCAAAACCCACGCCTATAGATTCCCAGGCCGGTCGATTCCCTTCCCCCTGGGGCATCCAAAATCGGGATGCCCCGCAGTGTGAAGCCCTCCAGGTCAGCACATGCCTGGCTGGGTGTTAAAGGGGCCTAACCATTGAATCAACTGAATCGATCTAATAAAAATATAAATCATCCTATAGCAGTGGTAAATAGTAAATAATCATATAATGAATAAATGAATCAAAGGCATATGTAATTATATTTATGACTACTATACGCTTATTTAAATTTGTATTGGCTGTGGTCATATCCCGACTGGACTACTGCAACACCCTCCTCTGTGGCTTGAAAACAAACAGACTGGCTCCCCTCCAATCTATTCTAAACTCTGCTGCTCGCCTCATCCACCTCTCCTCTCGCTTTTCCAGTGCTGCCCCCCTGTCAATCCCTCCACTGGTTACCTGTCTCCCAGAGAGTTCAGTTCAAACTTCTAACACTTACCTACAAAGCTCTCTAACCAGGCCCCTCCCTACATTTCATCTCTGATCCAGCGTTACCAACCCAAGCGCAACCTCCGCTCCGCCTCTGACATTCTCCTGTCCTCTTCCTCCCGTGCCTCCCCACTTCTCTGGATGCACTTCCCCGCTCTATCCGTCACTCTCGATCACTCCAAGCCTTTAAATTTGCACTCTAAACTCACTTCTTCAGACAAGCATATGACCTGGCGTAAGCAACTCCTCTAACCTTCAAATGGCACATGCAGCCCAACACGAGCTCTACCACTTGTGACCCCGCCCCCTTTGTCTCCACCCCCATCCTTTAGACTGTAAGCTGGCAAGGGCAGGGCTCTCCTCCCTATTGTCTCCTGTGCTCACAACACTTGGTTTTAACCTGTGGCATCTAATTTTGTATTGTTCTCTGTACTATATGTTTTACCCTGTGTGTATTCATACCTTGTAAAGCGTTACAGAAGTTGATGGTGCTATATAAATAAACAATAATAATATCATTTGTGTAATTGCAGATCATTTGATCTATGGTTAATTTAATGCAGGAAATCTATTACTAATAGGAGATGTGGAGACATATTTTGTATTTTTTATTGGCTGTGTATCATTTGTGTAATTGTAGATCATTTGATCCATGGTTAATTTAATGCAGGAAATCTATTCCTAATAGGAGATGTCACACACATATACAATGCACTGCTGCAGACAGGTTACTTTGTGACGTCAGCATGTCAGGTTGGCACTGCATCCTCTTTGATTTAGAGGCCGATTCATTAATAGCGCCAGGTAGCGACAGATGAGCGACTGTAGCGTGATTTTTTCAGCGCCAGCCAGTATTCGCTGTGCTTGGCCGGGGTTTGCTTGATGACAGCGACTCAGTCGGTGTGCGGTAATGTTGAATACGGGCTGGGGGGGTCGCTGTTTCACAGGTCCAGCGTTGTATGTGAGCGCCTGACAACGAATGGCCAGAGCGAACGGCTTGCTTCATATTCATTAACAAATCACGCTCCGAATGTGCTGTCGCTGTCCATTCCTTGTTTAAACCCCAGAGCGCTGGCGGCGATGTGTATTAACTAGTTTTTAACCCCTAAACAACCATATTTTTTGAATGTAACATTATACATGTTTTTAGAATCATTTTGTAATATGAATACATTAATATCAGACCTGTTAGATCAATTCTGCACAAATTTTTTTTAAATTTTTTTTTTACTTAAAAATAAATCCTAACATTGCAGAAGTGGTCTCCGATTTTTTGACATTAAAGAAAAAAAAAAAAAAAAAAATACCAATTAATTATGAATAATTATAGATTGCTCCATTGAAATGCATTGGACATCGCCAGGGAGCGACAGCTCATACCTGGCGCTGTGAGGGAATTTGCAGCGGCGCTGTTCGGTCCAGGTGGCTTCATGATGAATGCCGCGCTAGCCGTCGCTCTCGCCGGCGCTAGCCTCATTTTGCTTGATAAATGCGTCATTGTGAGCGCCGCCGGGCGTACTTGAGTCGGTAGTCGCCGTTAGCTGCCGCTACCTGGCGCTCGTCAGACACTACCTGGCGCTATCGCTTGATGAATAAGGGCATTAAATAACCCGGTTACAGGAAACTGAGCATATATTAATGTAATGTTGCAGCACACAGGATATAGATCAAGAGCGTTACAGAAGTTGATGGTGCTATATAAATAAACAATAATAATAATAAAATCATTTGTGTAATTGTAGATCATTTGATCTGTGGTTAATTTAATGCAGGAAATCTATTACTAATAGCAGATGTGGAAACACATTTTATATTTTCTATTGGTTGTGTATCATTTGTGTAGATGTAGATCATTTGATCTACTTTGATGCAGGAAATCTATTACTAATAGGAGATGTGGAGACATATTTCGTATTTTTTATTGGCTGTGTATCATTTGTGTAATTGTAGATTATTTGATCGACTTTGATGCAGGAAATCTATTAATAATAGAAGAGGTAAAAAAATATGTGAAGTACTTTGTAGATAAAGAAAAAAACTTTGCTGCATTGGCCGGGAATCGAACCCGGGCCTCCCGCGTGGCAGGCGAGAATTCTACCACTGAACCACCAATGCTTGCATGGAAGATGGTCATAATATATCTCAGAAGAGGTATAAACTAGTTCGGTGCATTGGTTAGAGTGTGTCTTTATAGTGTTACTTACATCCCATTGCTCTGCGATGGTTACAATGTAACTCAGTGTCACACACATATACAATGCACTGCTGCAGACAGGTTACTTTGTGACGTCAGCATGCCAGGTTGGCACTGCATCCTCTTTGATTTAAATAACCTGGTTACAGGAAACTGAGCATATATTAATGTAATGTTGCAGCACACAGGATATAGATCAAACATAGAAGTGTTTGATTATAAAGCAAAGAGAGTATAACAATCTCCCAAGGGGCTCAGTCAATCCCAGTCACTGCGCAAAAATATACTATGGGGGTTATTCATCAAGTCATATCGCCAGGTAGCGACTGGCAGCGACAGGTAGCAAACGGTGAGCGCCGGGCGCTGTACGCAATACCACATTTATCAAAGCGATTCTGGTAAGAGACTCTTACGGCCTTATTTATCAAGGGCTAGCGCCAGGTAGTGTCTGACGAGCGCCAGGTACCGCCAGCTATCGGCGGCTACCGAATCAAGTACGCCCGGCGGCGGTCACAATGACGCATTTATCACGCTAAATGAGGCTAGCGCCGGCGAGAGCGTCAGCTAGCGCGGGATTCATCATGTAGCCGACTGCAACGAACAGCGCCGCTGCTAATCCCATCACAGCGCCAGGTATGACCTGGCGCTCCCTGGCGTGGTCCAATGCATTTCAATGGAGCAATCTTTAAATAATCATAATTAATTGCTATTACTGTTTTTTTTTTATTTTTTTTTGTCAAAAATTCTGTGACCACTTCTGCAATGTTAGATATTTTTTTTAAAGTAAAAAAAAAAAAAAAAAAAATGTGCAGAATTGATATTACAGGTCTGATATTCATGTATTCATATTACAACATGTTTAGAAAAACTTGTATAATTTTTACATATAAAAAAAAGGTTGTTTGGGGGTTAAAAACTACTTTACACACATCGCCGCCAGCGCTCTGGGGTTTAAACAAGGAATTCACAGCGCGAGAAATTTTTGAGCGTGATTTGTTAATGAATCTGCAGCAAGCCGTTCGCTCTGGCCATTCGCTGTCAGGCGCACCCATACAGCGCGGAATCTGTGAAACAGCGACTCCTAACCCCGTATTCAACATTACCGCACACCGACTGAGTCGCTGTCAACAAGCAAACCCCGGCCAAGCACAGCGAATACTAGCTGGCGCTGTGAAAATCACACTACTGGCGCTCATCTGTCGCTACCTGGCGCTATTAATGAATCGGCCTCTTACAGCATCACGTAGCGACCGATTCATCATATAGCGCCAGCTTTACCTTTTCCTTCTATTATTTTGGTCAGTCCTTCTAGTCTTGTTCTTTCTTTCTTTCCATCTATTCTTTGTTTCTTCCTGTCATCTGTACATTCTTTCATTCCTTTTCTTTCGTACTTCTCTCCTTCTATTTGTTAGTCTAACATTCCTTCTGTTCTCTCTGTTATCTCTTCTCTTTTTCTTCAGCCCTTCTATTCTCTCTTTCTTTCCATCTTTTTTTTTCTCCCATTCCCTCTCTCCCTATTTCCTGCTTTCCTATGTCATTGCTTGTATTCTTTCTTTTGTTCTTTCCTTCTGTCATTCATTCCTTTTCTTTCTTTTTATCAGTCCTTCTATTCTTTGTTTCTTTCCTACTATTATTTTCCTTTCTTTCTTACTATTATTTTCTTTATTTTACTTTTTTATTTCCTTCTATGATATTTTTGATTTTACTTCCTTTTTATCTTTCCATCCATCTATTCTTTGTTTCTTTCCTAATATTATTTTCATGTTTTCCTTTCTTTCTTGCTATTTATTTTCATTATTTGACTTTCTATAATTCCTTCTGTGTTATTTTTGATTTTGCTTTCTTTTTTTTTCTTTCCATCCATCTATTCTTTGTTTCTTTCCTAATATTATTTTCATGTTTTTCTTTCTTTCTTGCTATTTATTTTCATTATTTAACTTTCTATAATTCCTTCTATGATATTTTTGATTTTACTTCCTTTTTTTCTTTCCATCCATCCATCTATTCTTTGTTTCTTTCCTAATATTATTTTCATGTCTTCCTTTCTTTCTTGCTATTTATTTTCATTATTTGACTTTCTATAATTCCTTCTATGATATTTTTGATTTTACTTTCTTTCTTTTTTTTCTTTCCATCCATCTATTCTTTGTTTCTTTCCAATTTTACTTTCTTTCTTGCTATTACTTTCTTTATTTCCTTCTATGATATTTTTGATTTTACTTTCTTTCTTTTTTTCTTTACATTCATCTATTCTTTGTTTCTTTTTTCGATTCCCTTTCTTTCTTCTCTCCGTTCCTTTATTATTGCTGCCAGTCCTTCTATTCTTTCCTTATTTCTTTTTTTCCTCCTATTCCTTCTTTACCTATTTCCTGCTTTTTTTATGCCATTCCTTTTATTCTTTCTTTGTCTCATGGTGCATGCGCGGCCGGCTGCGGCATCTCTCACGTCTATGTGTTTGTATGACTCTGAATGGTTGGTGCAGACACATGGGGAGGCCGATTCATTAATAGCGACATGTAGCGACAGTTAAGCGACTGTAGCGGTATTTTCACAGCGCCCGCTAGTAGTCACTGTGCTTGGCCATTGTTCGGTTGTTGATAGCGACTCAGTCGGTTTGCCGTAATGTTGAATATTGGGTGAGGAGTCGCTATTTGACAGGTTCCGCGCTGTATGGGTGCGCATGATAGCGACTGGCCATAGCGACCGGCTCCCACCATATTCATCAAAAAATCACGCTCAAAAAATTCTCGCGCTGTGAAATGCTTGTTTAAACCCCAGAGCGCTGGCGGCGATGTGTTAAAAGTAGTTTTTTTAACCCCCAAACAACCATATTTTTGGAAACCAAAAAAAAAAGAACTTAGTAATATGAATACATTAATATCAGATCTGTAATATCAATTCTGCACACATTTTTTTTTTTTTACCTTAAAAAAAATATCTAAAATGGCAGAAGTGGTCACAGAATTTTTCACATTTAAAAAAAAAAAAAAACATTAATAACAATCAATTATGAATATTTAAAGATTGTTCCATTGAAATGCATTGGAGAGCGCCAGGTAGCGAGAGGTCATACCTGTCGCTGTTCAAGATCGCTCGCTGGCGCTGTGGGCTGAGGCTGGAATAATGATGAATGAGTGGCTATATGGCGCTATCTCAGCAGGATTGGCTTGATAAATGTGTGATTGTGGTGGGGAGCCGGCGTTCTCGTGGCGGGGCCCGTCATTACCGGCCGCTCACCAGTCGCTATTCCTTCATAAATAAGGGCCACAGTCATAGAGGGATGCAGCGGTGCCGCGCCCTGATCAAAAGTGTGGCTAAAGTCCAATTCCCTTTTTTTAGCTGCACATGTGCGGCCGAAGGAGCTGATTGGAGCAAAAGTATGATGGCTGGGTTTAAAGAGGAACAAAACCCAGAATCTAAAAGTTTCCAGGGCTGGCTGCTGGCTTACCCTGAGGGTATGTCGATTCGGCTGTGTGAACCCATGGAACTGATAAACACCCACCTTTCCCTGGTCCAGCGGCGCATGTGCGGGCTCCCGTCCAATCACAGTTGCTTGCTCAGATGACGTGATTTGGCAAATGGCTCTGACTGTTGACAATGTGGAGCGCGCTCCTGCATACCCCACGTGTGCGACGGGAGAGCGCACACTCCCCATTCATCCTAATCAGAGCCGCTTGCCAAATGACATCATCACAGTAAGCGTCTCTGATTGGAGGGGAGCTGTTGATCCAGGGCGGAGGTAAGCAGATCAGGCGATTTGGGGGGTTTCACACAGCAGGGCATCCAGATTCAGATTGCCCCAGGGAAGCAGAAAGAAACCCGGGAAAGCAAACCTGATGCCGTTGGACCAGGGTAAGCAGATCATGCGATTTTGGGGGTTTCACACAGCAGGGCATCCAGATTAAAGATGCCCCAGGGAAGCAGAAAGAAACCCAGGAAAGTAAACCTGATGCAGCTTGACCAGGGCGGAGGTAAGCAGATCAGGTGATTTGGGGGGTTTCACACAGGTAAGCGGAATGAAACCCAGGAAAGTAAACCCGGCGCCGCTGGACCAGGGCGGAGGTAAGCAGATCAGGCGATTTGGGGGGTTTCACATAGGGAAGTGGAAAGAAACCCAGGAAAGTAAACCCGGCGCCGCTGGACCAGGGCGGAGGTAAGCAGATCAGGCGATTTGGGGGGTTTCACATAGAGAAAATAGAAAGAAACCCGGGAAAGTAAACCCGGCGTCGCCGGACCGGGGCGGAGGTAAGCAGATCAGGCGATTAAAAATCTTGATCTGGGCTTCAACAGTAATATCTCACTCCTCTAACATGTCTCCCACACCCCCCCCCCCACACTGCACTTAAAGCCCCCCTCCCTCCCTTTTCACAAGCCTCCCTCCTGATCACAAGTAGGTGCAGAAACCTAATGGCGGAGATGTAGGTGAGAGAAGAACAAATGCCCGGGTGTCACCTAGAGCCAAACGGCAGCCGAAAGGCACGTGGAGGAGAGGGGGCGTGGTCGGCAGCCGAGAGGCACGTGGAGGAGAGGGGGCGTGGTCGGCAGCCGAGAGGCACGTGGAGAAGTGACGGCTTTGAAGTGGTTAGGGGGCGGGGTTAGGGGGCGGGGCTAGGGAGCGGTTTAAAAGCAGCTGCAGCGCCAGCTCCTCGGCAGTAGTTCTAGAATCAGAGACAGAAGCGATCATGCCCGACATGGAGTGCAGCGACTCGTTCCCCTCCAGGAAGGTGAGTGGCCCCGTGACGTGTCGTTTCTGGTTATTGCGTCATTGTTTCTTTTTTTTTTTATATTATTCTATAGCAGGCGGCTGCTTGCATAGAGCCTGTGCAGGCTCTGGATGGAATCAGATTGGGGGCATCCCCGGGATTTCCCCATCGTGACGTCATGATGCTGTTGCACTTCTATGGCTCTGCTCTGGATGGGATCAGATTGGGGGCATCCCCGGGATTTCCCCATTGTGACGTAATTATGTTGTACTTATATGGCTGTGCTCTTGATGTAAGTAGATTGGGGGCATCCCCGGGATTTCCCCATTGTGACGTAATTATGTTGTACTTATATGGCTGTGCTCTTGATGTTATTAGATTGGGGGCATCCCCGGGATTTCCCCATCGTGACGTATCTATGTTGTACTTATATGGCTGTGCTCTTGATGTAATTAGATTGGGGGCATCCCCGGGATTTCCCTATTGTGACGTCATGATGTACTTATAAGGCTCTGCACTTCTTTTTCTCCAAGAAAGGAACCCCAAAGCGTTTATCAGTTTTAGTTTTATTGGGGACATGTTGGAAACTTATGAGAACCCTGCAGATTGTGGCTTACCTGATCCAGTGAGCTCTCCTCAATGCCGGCTCAGGTAACTACGTTGCAGTGGAGGGGATTGGGCTTTGGGGTTTCACCTGTCCTTAATGTGGACTAAAACTGCTGGATGCCCTGCTGTGTGAACCCCCCCCCTAGGTTGCCCCATTTAACTCACCTTTCCCTGGTTCTATGGTGCATGTGCGGCCTCCTGTGCTTGACTGCGCTGATGTTATCTTGGCAGTGAGTTTACTGGATGGCCTGGGGTTCTTAACACAGCTTTGGGATGCCCCTGGGGAAGAAGGTATGCTTGTCCTGGAATCTCAGACTCCAGGGTGGGTTTTGATCCACTTCAAAGTGAATGAAAACCCATTCGGCTGTGACCTGGAATCTAAAATCTTGGATGCCCTGCTGTGTGAAAACCACAGGGTCGCTGGTAAGCTTTACTGGGCTGCTCCTACGACACTGCAATCGCCACCGCCGCATCCTCAGCTTCCCCATAGGCGTGTACATGCTCCCGCACCCATCCTTTCTGACTGGCTGGGCGTGGGCACCTCGTCACGGCGGCACTTCTGAGTGTGCCAACCGATTATCTCAAAGCCCAGTAGGCCATGGCTTCGGCTGTGGAAAAACCTGGTTTTATTTGAAAACTGAGCCAACAGTAGCACTCGAGGTACTGCGGCGGGGAGGTGAGGCGAGGCATAAAAATGCTTTAACATCCGCTTTAAAGTAGACCAGTCAAGAGATTTTCACAGGCCTAATGATAGGTCCATTTTCCTGGGGCATCCCGATATCAGATGTGTGAAATCACCCTCGCAACTCCCCTTTCCCCTCTTCCCATGGCGCATGCTCGGTCTCTTTCAATCAGTGCTTTATGACATCATACTAATGCATCTGGCATAGGGAACGGCTGCATCCCCACATCCAGCCAATCTGAATTTAGTCTGAATGGTTGGATGTGATAATTACGATTATCTTTTATATATCTTAAAATATCTCTTTTATGTATCTATTATAGATATATATATATATATATATATATATATATATATATATATATATATATATATACCGTATTTGCCGGCGTATAAGACGACCCCCTAACATTTCCACTCAAAATATAGAGTTATGTACTCGCCGTATAAGACTACTCCCTCTTCCGCACACCGAATAAAATGTAAAAGAACATCAGATTACACTGCAGCCGCATCCCTGCTCTCCTTTAGTTTGGGATGTGCCCACACTGGCTATTCAGAATGCGTCCCAGCTAAAGGCATAGTAGGGATGCAGCTGCAGTATAATGTGGTTTGGGCTCTGGGAAAAGGGCCAGATGGGGGGTTTCACACAGTGGAGGATCACAATTTGGGATACCCCTGGAGCAGGGAACAAAACCCAGTGGGGCCTCCCAAATTTGGAATCCCCACTGTGTGAAATACCTCCGACTGGCCTTTTTTCCAGAGCGCACATCAGATTACACTGCAGCTGCATCCCTGCTCGCCTTTAGTTGGGGACATGCCTGTGCTGGCTATTCAGAATGCGTCCCAGCTAAAGGCATAGTAGGGATGCAGCTGCAGGGTAATGTGGTGTTGGCTCTGGGAATAGGGCCAATAGGGAGGGTTTTACAGTGGGGCATCCCGAATTGGAATGCCCCAGTGGGTTTGTTCCCTATTCCGGGGGCATGCCAAATTGGGTTTCCTCTACTGTGTGAAACCCCCCCCCAACTGGCCCTTTTCCCAGAGCCCAAACCACATTACACTGCAGCCACATCCCTACTATGCCTTTAGATGGGACGCATTCTGAATAGTCTGCACAGGCCCCAACTAAAGGCGAGCAGGAATGTGGCCGCAGTGTAATGTGGAGTCTGGGGGGGGAAAAAGGCCAAACGGGGGATTCAGACAGGGGGGCATTCCATTTTGCTGCCCCTGATGCAGGGAACAAAACCCAGTGGGGCAACCCAAGTTGGGGGTGCCCCCTGTGTAAATGCCCCCAAGTTGGGGGTGCCCCCTGTGTAAATGCCCCCAAGTTGGGGGTGCCCCCTGTGTAAATGCCCCCAAGTTGGGGGTGCCCCCTGTGTAAACTTCCCCAATGACCCCGTTTCCCAGAGCCCACACCACATTACACATTACACTGTGTGCTGCCTGAGCAAGAGCATTGCTCTGCAGGAGGAGGCGGCGGAGGAGGAGGACGATCGTGCTGCCCAGCTTGGTGAAGGTAAGTACATTTATATGTATGTGACCCAGGTGCACCCGGCGTATAAGATTACCCCCCCCCCCATTTATATAAGTTCACCATCTTCTCCTCTCATAACCAGAATAGATATCTATTTTAGCTATTTATAAGGACTGGTCAGATTGGCCCGGGATGTGACAATTAAACTCGCTCCACCTCCGAGGGGATGTGTCAATTTAGTCTGAATGGTTGGATGTGATAGTGCGTCTCTGTTGCAGGGATGTGTTCGCGGCGTGGGACAGACGGAAAGGTAAGTGATTATGGGCCTGTGCAGGGTTTCACGCAGTGGATTTGTCTGCCCCTAGAGTCTTAGACTCAGTGATAATAGGTCCACTTTATAAAGGAACACCTGTGTTTTACTCTCTGGGGGGAATCCTTATGCCCCGCTCTGTGAAGCCCCCCCACAATTCAGCATGGGGGTGCAGCTGTGGCCTGTGAAGATGTAGGGGGATAATACCCACTGTTTACACAGTGGGGCATGCTAAATTGGGATGCCCCAGGAGTGAGTAGCCTTTTGGACCCCAGGCGGTCATGGTGCCTCTCTAAAGTGGACCAGGCTCGGGAGTCTAAAGGACTCTAGGTCTGATGGACCCTTTTTTTATTGGACATCAGGTTGCCCTGCAATGTAAACCTCACCTAGACCAGAGATCCCACGGCAGTCACAATATAGGGAATGTCCGCTCACCACCTAATCCCGAGTGTGCACGGCCGTGGGTAGTCTCTAACCCACTAAATAGCATGAAAAGCAAAGCGAATGGTCCGCACTCCTCTTCTCATAAAACGTCACTTTTAATTATGCGTTTAAAATCATCTCCATAGCGTATCAAAATCTAATAAAATCAGTAGTAATCAAAGTCCTGGAAAGTATATACAGTATAGGTGACTTACGCGTTTCGGACTCCTATCTCCAGTCCTTAATCATAATCCCACGGCTGTCAAATGTTGATTGCGGGGGCATCACCGATTTGTAAACTCAAGATGGCCGTGCCTGTTTGATTGTCCTGTGATCCTGGGACTAGGTGAGTTTTACACTTTGGGACATCCCCTAAGAACTTCAACTGGATCCGGAGTCTCTGGTGCAGGGAGGGTACACAAGGATGCTAAGCTAATCTTATCCCCCTTCCCCGGAGCCATAAGTCAGCATTGCGTTTTCTTATTATATAGCTCTTTTCATTTTCGATAGCGCTTTACATTTCACGGGGTACAGGAAACTGCAGCACACATGCAGCAGCTGCACTTTTTACACTTGAAGACCTGCTCCATTGCAGTGTGCAGCAGTTTTCCAGTCCTCCATCACACAGAGCTTCCACGCCTTATCCTGGCTTCCTTCCTTTAACTAGCCAATACTTAAAAAGGGACCTAATGTCACTTTTGTCTGGAGGTCTGCTTTAAGGCACAGACTTCTACCTTTTTATAGCATGGACTGCAAATGTCTTCTTTAGGCAAGGGAGGGCCCGCAGGGATACGAAACTAACCGAGCCCTGCACTGTCCTGGCAAAACGTAATTAGACGGGGGGGTGGGCGGAGGGCAAGAAACCACTGCACACACATGCGGTAGCTATATCTTTTCATTGCCTTGTGCGGCTATACTCCTGTCCCCATCACAGTGCTTCCATGCCTTACTTCCATTTTTTGGGTACATGTACAGATCGGAGACAAAGACTTCTCCTTTTTATGTATGGTTGGAGGCTTCTTTAAATAGTTTTTTTAATTGCTTATTTTTGCTTGAGCCAATCACCTGGATCAGTATGGAGCCCCTGTGCCATGGAGGGCCATGAGCCAATCGTAGAAATTAGCTCTTCCTGTAGGGGGCGCTGCAGCTTCAGTTCCTTTCTCAAGAGAACCGGTGTTACACCAGTTGAGTGTGGCAGCCAGCAGGGCTGAAGGAGGAGAGTTGGGTCCAGCTAAAACTAGGGGTAATTGTCTCCTTTATATATGGAGGGCCGCATTATAGCCGAACAATACCCTCACAGCTTGGCCCCTGGCCCTCCCCCCGGGGCATCCTGGCTTGGGATGTGTGAACCTCCCCGGGGCGTTGCAACACTCACCTGCTATTGGGGGCCCTTTGGGCTGGCAGCTGCATCCCTTGCATCTTAGGGCTATGAGTGCTCTCCAGCACCCGGCCATTCAGATAGACTGGGGACAGGAGCGTGCGCGCTGCGGGGGATGAGGCCGCTCTCGCTCCTTTTCCGATGCTCCGCAAACAGCCTTTTGCTGAGCATTACTTAAGCCAGCACATGCACCGTAGGTCCGGGGAAAGGTGACTTTGGGCATTCTGGGAGGTTTCACACAGAGGGGCATCCCAGTTCAGCATGCTTGCGGGGCATGGAACAAAGGCCAGCATAGTCTTGTTCTTTAATATGTGATGGCCATGGGGGGAGATTTGGCCCCATTTGCTGATTGGTCTCCATGAAAACCAAAGGGGGTCACCAGGAGGAGAGGTTGTTCCTGTGACACCCATAACTCCTGTGGTAAGTATACTTCCTATCCTCACGCAGAAAGTGTTGCCTCACTTAAAAAGTTAAAATCAATTCCCAATTACCCCCCCCCCCCCCCACACCCCCAGGGGCGCTATATATCTTCCCTTAGAATCCCACCAGGTCACCCGGTATACTCATTCTCCAGTCAAAGTTCCCGCATCCCCGCTATACCTTTAGCAGAGCCTGTGCCAGGCACTTGTGAATGGCCGGTGTGGGCATGCTCCCTGGTAGAGGGTAGCCTGGATGTGGCCAACTGCGCAGCTCGGCTAGACCAGGCTCCGTAGACAAGTGCGCTTGTTGGATGGGAGGCCACACATGTGCTGTAAGACCAGGGAAAGGTGAGTTGGCGACCTGGGGGTGTCACACAGTGGGGCATCAGGGGGTAAGGACCAAAACCTGGGATAGTCAAAATCATGGGTTTTGGTCCACTTTAATCATCAAAACCTGAATTATGTATAGCTTTGTTGTGGCATCCCAAGTGTGCACACACAGAGATGGGTCCTGAATGTAAGCCGATAATACTTGCATCTAAATGTGAGGTGGGCCCCAGGTATCCCACTCTGACGCTGGCCGCTCCTTACCAGCGACTAGAGTTTGGGTGTTGATATAGTCTATAGTCACAGGATGCTTGTGTCGCGGTAAGTAATTTTGCCCAATTTCTGGCTTGCTTTTAACTCTTTAGTTTGGGTGAATCCAAAATTGGGATGCTACGGGGCGAGAAGCCCTTTAGACACTATAATAGGAGGTCAGCTTTAATGCCTAACTTCAGTCAAAATCACATTTTGTCTGTTTAAATTTACACACACCTGATTGAACTTTGAGGCGGGGAGGTTCTTGGAGAGCGGTGTGACAATTTCCCATAAGGATGGGACTTTTCCCACTAATTGGTAAATAACCGCCCTCCATGAGCCATTCGCTAATGTGTGGTAAGCTCTCCACTTTTTTGTGAATTACCTAAAGAGCACAAACGAAATTTCATCAACAGATCGATGGACGTCATAGGAGGGGGGGCATGATATTGTCCATCCCCATTTTTTCATCTCTTCCAGGGGCACCACCAGTAGCAATGTGTGGGTTAATTTCAGCCGTAGCCTGGGACTGCAAAATAGAAGAAAAACTAGCTCCTCCCGGCCTATGTAGGACAGGCTTTGGCAGGATCTCCTCAGTTCTTTTCTTGCAGTCACAAGGGACTGTGAAGATGTCTTGATTTTTTTGTTACAGTGCTGACCAGGAGCAGGGGCTTCAACTTCGTCTGACTCACAGCCCCTCACCAGATGCAGAGTTCCTGGGGACCCCATTAGATGCCTGAAGTCGGTTTCTAACCCGATAGCTTGGGATTGTGCAGAGTGAGGGGAGCACACACGGGTCCAGATAAGCTCCCCAGAGCTTGTCAGACTAGGTCTGAGCCCCAAGGGTCAGGACCCCGCTGCAGCAGGGTACCTGATCTCTGGGCCTTGCATGGTGACCCTGCTGTGTGCCTTCCACTGAGCCCCAGTCCCTCTACCCCCTCATTCGGATTGTCCAGTTTCCCCTGTGGCCCTCGAGACTACCAGGTCTATTTGTGTCCCAGGGTCCGTCCACAGATGAGGTCCCTCCTTCGGACATGGTGAACAGGGTGGCTCGGTTGGAGAGCATGGTCAGAGGCCTTTGTCAGCAGAGGCATCCCAAATCTGTCTCTGCCCACCCAGACGGGAAAACTACAGCCAAGTGTAGGCATATTCAGGCGGAATCCTAAAGGATTCTAGCTTCTATGCCGAGGGTCTAGTTCTAGTCAGTTGGAGGGGAAAGTGTCTGGCAGCAAAACCGGAAGCTGCACATACGCTGGGGAACCCTCCTGATCACCCGACAGACCAGATTGAGGAGCTTATTGAGGCAATATTGGAGGTTCTGCACCTCTCTACTCCTCGGCCAAAGCGGCAGATGAAGAAGGGTGAACCCTACAAGCGTCAGAAGGTCGGGCATGTTTTTCCCAGGCTTGCCCATTTCGACAGGCTGGTGGCAAAGGAATGGGAGAAACCGGAGGTAGGTAGACGAACCAGTGTCTGGTCTGGCTCGGCACACCATTATTATTAAGAGACCTGATGGATAGGAGGTTGGACCAACTGGCCAGACATGCGTTCTCCACGGTGGGGTCAGGCATGGGCCCAGCTTGCACCACGTCTATGGCGGCTACGGCAGGCAAGGTCTGGATGAAGAAGCACAGGATGCATTTGTGACATGGAAGCTCACGTTCTTCTGCACTTCATTTGAACTCCTTTGCTGCACTTCATTTGAACTCCTTTGCTGCACTTCATTTGAACTCCTTTGCTGCACTTCATTTGAACTCCTTTGCTGCACTTCATTTGAACTCCTTTGCTGCACTTCATTTGAACTCCTTTGCTGCACTTCATTTGAACTCCTTTGCTGCACTTCATTTGAACTCCTTTGCTGCACTTCATTTGAACTCCTTTGCTGCACTTCATTTGAACTCCTTTGCTGCACTTCATTTGAACTCCTTTGCTTCACTTCATTTGAACTCCTTTGCTTCACTTCATTTGAACTCCTTTGCTTCACTTCATTTGAACTCCTTTGCTTCACTTCATTTGAACTCCTTTGCTTCACTTCATTTGAACTCCTTTGCTTCACTTCATTTGAACTCCTTTGCTTCACTTCATTTGAACTCCGGTACAAGGTGCTGGCTATGGGCGACTTGGTGCGCCTGGTGACTTGGGGGTTGGCCTTGCTGGTCCTCTTGCGATGCACGGTCTGGCTGAAACAGTGGTTGGCCGCCACTGCTTCTAAGAAGATGCCTACTACCCTCCCCTTTTCGGTGTGTCGTGTTCTCGGTGAGCCTCTGGATGACCTAGTCCAGAAGGCCACGGGTGGGAAGTCCACTAGGCTTCCCCAAAAACGGAAACTGAGGATGTTGTTGCTGGAACAGGCAGTTGTAGTACCTGTGCCCCCCTCAGAGCGGGGCTGTGGCTTCTCAGCACAATCCCTCCGGCCAGAAGTTCGTGTCCAGGGTACGAGACCCCCTGGGCTTGGTGGTCTATGCATACCTGCCACTGCCACTTCTGGGTCGCGTGTTAAAGAAGGTCAACTGCGAGCAGATTCCTATTATGCTCATCGCCCCACACTGGCCCAGAAGGGTGTGGTTTGTGGATCTAGTCAGCCTGGCGGTGGAGCCCCCATGGTGACTCTTATATTCTGATATCAAGATTCTGCTGCAGGGTCCTCTGCGGCACTGCAATTCTCCAGCACTGGCTTTAGCAGCTTGGCTGCTGAGACCAGCATAATGGTGGCGGGCTTGTCGGACCTTGATTCTAGCACAAAAACAGTCATCCTCTAAAATCCTCCTGTAGTAGGTTCTCGGTACCCAAAATTTGGGAGTTCCTCCAGCTACAGCCCAGCCCTTTTAAGGGCCAGGCCTTGGCCTTGTGTGTTTTTTTTTTCCCCCCTCACTGTGGAATAGTTGGCGCCAGCATAGAGTACCAGTGTGAGTGGGGGAGAAGGAAAGGGTTAAAGTACATACAATCGGATTGCGCAATCCAGGGATTGTACTTTCAAAGAGGAACCAAAACCAAGATTTCCCACATTCTTGGGTTTTGCTTCTCCATGTAGGGGCATCCTGATTTTTGGATGTCCTGGTTTGTGGCAATCCACATGGACTGCCCATTAACTTATATTTTCCTCATTCCCATGGTTCTGTTCAGAACGACAAGGAGTGAATGGAGTGAGTGGCGCCGCTCTAGCTGTGAGCGTGCCCACCCAGGCTATTCACAAATGCCTGGCATGACTGTGCATGCCTAGCTCGAGTTACGGCTGTGGCACGGACGTGCAGGGAGGGTTTGGAAGAGGAGTCGATCGGGCGAAACCTGGTACTTCACACCACGGGGCAGCCCAATTTGGAAGTGGTAGCCAACCACCCCGAGAGCCTTATAGACCTGAGGGGTGGTTGTTCCTCTTTAAAGAAGTAGCTGAACAGATTCTTGAATCACACATCATACATGTGGCCCGCACATGTAACAATTGATCCAAATTTTCAGTTTTGTTTGGTTTTCAAAGAATTAACACCCATATTACATAAAGTGGGTGTCTGGGCAGGCAGACGATTGTTGGGTCCCCACCTCGATGAACCCTCGATAAATAAATCTTACCTTAAAGCTGAACAAAACCAGCCACGACTGGCTGTGTGGAACCCCCCAGAACGCTTATAAATGCTTACCTTCCCAAAACCTGGAAATGTCAATTCCCCCCGACTACCACTTTGCATGCCAAGAACAGGACACGTGAGCACCCTGGCCACGTGGCCGCTGCTCATCAGGGGAACACAGTAAAATGTAGGGGGTTGGCAGGGGGATCGGGATCCCTCCGGAGCGCACCAACACACATTTTATGTAAATACGGGTGTTAATCTGGTTTAAAAAAGGGGAGGGAAATATTTTATTCAAATGGAAGCAATAAGATGAAAATTTGATGTGTGGGGACCTCAGGGCCCAGGGAGGATGAGCTGCATATATCTTGCTTGTCTTCTGCTGGAATAGTCCAATATTTGATCGGCAAGTCATTTGAGAGATCAGAGTTAGATCAAATGTCAGACGTCAATCAGAGGTTAAAGGTTTTTGATTTGACTTTATAAAAGTGAGTGCATAACCCTAATTTTAATTGGGATTTAATTATATGTTGGAATAACATTTCTTTATATGTTAAAAAATAAAGTGCTGAAATACTTTACTTCCTCTACCACTGCAGTGCAGGGGCATCCTAATTTGGGATACCCCACTAAGCCTTCCCTGCTCCAAGCCTGGGACTGGGCATACCTATACTTGCCACTTCTGTGGTCCATCAGGGCATGCTGCCATGCCACATGGCCACTAGGAACCAATCGGGTTCACAGGTGGGCATTTCAGTTCAACCTTCCGGTTGGTGAACCCGATTGGTCACTGAATGGTTGGGGGAAGACACAGGGCATTTCATATTGTGATGCCCATGGAGTAAGTCATTTAGGCTGTGATCAGTAGGGGGAAGTCTGGAGGGGCTTATTACATGCCTACAATTGTTCTTTAAAGTGGACCATAACCTTTGATCTATACCCTTAGGGCATACTGATTTGGGATGCTCCACTGTGTAAAACCCTACTGATCGCCTGTTATACATAGCTCCCTGGTGCTACCAGGATGAGTGTGCGCCTCTGCTCCAGTCAGCCTCTTTGGCCATGCATATTAATCAAAAGCTAAAGAAGCTGAATGGCCACTGCTGGTGATTGTTGGTGGAACCCCATACTTCCCTCTGTGTGGCCACACCAGCCATTCTTTTAGACATCCACTTTGAACCCCAGCCAGATAGTAGTTCTTGGAAGGGTGTGGAATCGTTAAAACCAACATATTTGTTCTGTTTGCAATTCTGTTGGGGAGATACAGGTTTACTTCTGTCTGACCAACAGAAAGGGTGAGCTTCTCTAACATAGGATCTGTGGGGCCAGTTAAAAGACCTAATCTTTGATCACCATTGTTTTTGAGTTCCTGTCTGTGACCCTGTTTTAAGCCTTCCTTACAGGGCTGTGGAGTCGGTAGATAAATGTTCCGACTCCTCAGTTTTTTGTACTTCCGACCCCTCTGTATTAATATGTGAATGTATTTTATACATTCCTTGAAGGAAAGAAAGGCAACATACATGTCATTACTTCTAGCAGAGAGAGGTAGTTGGGCAGAAGCTGCCTTCTCCTTTCTGTGTGCTGACCTTCTGCTGAAGATAGGGCAGTGGGAGGATCCAGAAAGGGGCCTTTATTATAAAACATGATTTCCCTAGTAGAATCCCATAGTCATGTTTAAAGTTTAAGCTAACAATCGAAGTTTACAAGTTTTTATAGCCTTTTGCTGGATGACAGCAGTTTTTCCAATGGTACAGCTTCAGTCTTGAACTATTGAGATCCTCCATTCCCTTCACTTATACAAGTGTCTCTAGTCCTGCAAAAAACATATTTACTTAATCCCTTATCAGTGAGAGGCTAGGTTACCCATGGGTTCCCTGTAACAGCAGAACACAACACTATGCAAAGTATAAGTATTGCCGCTTCTAATTGTGCGTTGCGTGCCATATAGTGAAGCACATGAAAAGCACGCTTCCTCACGGTCACTTAACGTGTTCGTTTTGCGGTTACGCAAGGCACTGCATGCATTGGTCTTTATTCTTACAATAGAGAAGTCATTAATTATAACTTTTTGTGAATTGGGACATTTAAACTTGTTAAATCAAAATTTTGTAGAAGTCTGAGTCGGTGCATTGTTTGCCGACTCCAGGTACCCAAAATTTCCTCCGACTCCACAGCCCTGCTTCCTTATGCTTTGCAAAATAAGTCAGATGTTGAGGTGTTAAAGCATACCCATACCTATGGAGTAAAGGTTGGGCAGCTGGGCCCATCAGGACCGTGTCCCTTCGCACCGTCTTTTGGGGGGGGGGGGTTGAGACAGCATCCTTCATTTTGACTGTACAACAGATCAGTCCAATGATCCTTATTCACCTTCCTATTGATTATTCGCAGATCTTGAAACCTGTGGTGGAGAAGCAGAGACGGGATCGGATAAACCGAAGCCTGGATGAGATGAGGGTCCTGCTTCAGAGACTCACCGGCAATCAGGTTAGTAGCAATCTGTGTAATCCATTGCGAAGGACGATCCATGGCCAAGCTGTGGCTGCCCATGACCAGTCTTGTCTTTAAGCAAAAAAATTGTCCACTGTCTGCTTTGCCTGTATGTTCACAATCTGTTTAGAGAGTCTGGAAAGTCGCTCACTGCTTCCAAACTCATATAAATATGGCACTAGTCGTCATGATGTCCACAAATTCACTTTGAGCTGAGGGCCCCTGGCATGTATTTGTATGCTCCTCGCAGTGGATGCTCAAATGGTGCACCTTTATTTTGCCAACCTCCTACCCGTGACTGGCAGCAGGATTCATGCACCAAGGCCGTCCAGCAAGCACCATACATTACAGCCTATTGCAGCTGTCCAGTTCCATTCACCCTTGAAGGGTCTCCTCACACTTTTTCGAGACAGTTACGGGCTCGTATGCACCATCCTAGTCTGCCGCCTGAAGGCTCCACCAATTGTCAGAACTCTGAGAGGTAGGCTACAATAGGAGAGACAGTCCTGTCCTTGTCAGCTTACAGTATAAAAGACACTGGGTCTACGGGGCTCCTCTCCTGCTGCCTATAGGGCCTCTGAAGTACGTCATTGAGTAGCTTGATAGGCTACTTTTGACACCTGGAAGATGTGGCGGGTTATAGAAACTAGAATCTACTAGGAAAATCGGCCCAACAGCCTTCCGAACTGCAATACTAGATTTTACAATATCACAGGTAATCCCATAGTGGAATAATGGGTTTAAAACGGGCAAGATGTTCTGATACCCATGGCCTTTCCGTTCTCTTGATTGCTCACCAGACAAGAGCTGGATCTAATCCATCTTCGCTCCATTAAAAAGTATTGTCTGGAGTTGTGCTCTACAATATAATTCAGTAACCTTGAGTAACTCTGAATCAAACTGTGTTCAGGACATAAGATCCTCTGAATATTGTGATATGTTAGAAACCAATCACCATAGTATGGAGGAGAATAAGCCTGGCTATTTGTAGTCTGAATCCCCTCTGCTGGGTGAACACCAGGCATGTGGCAAAGTGTAGACCTCTCAAGACTCTTACCAGGGTTGGGGGCCTTGTCCTTTCAGCTTTGATAGACAATCTCCAGGTCTTCACAGCATCTGTTGATGGGCTACCATCATAGAGTTTAATGCAGGATCATCTCACTGTTACTTTTAAGGCACCTGGAAAGTGTTTAATATGGAAGGCAGATCCCTAATATTGTCAATTCCTTTTAGGGGTAATCTGATGACGATATCCTGTTGAACAAGAGGCTTTTAAAAAAGAATAGAGCATGCCATGACTACTTGAAACCAAGACATTTTCAGCCTATGCTGATCTTTAGTTAGGTTTACATGGCTTGGACATTAGACACTTGTTACAATATGGCTGTATACATTTTCGACAGACTTTTATTGATCTATGTAGTGTGAGGGCATTCCTGATCCAACTCATTTTAAACTGCTTGTTTAGAAGGGTTCTTCTAGGGTTTGGGTACAATGATGACAGCATCTAACCATGGTGTGTATATCCAAAGTTAAACGATCTGTGGGAGCAAAACATTTGCCTGACCCTTCAAATATCTTCTTCTTCATGTCACTGTAATCTTTCCTCATGCTGTGTCCACCTCCAAATAGAGAACCAGCCCTGCTAATCAAAGGAACTTGAGCCACTACACTGATTAGCATGGCCAGTTGGTAGCTGAAGCCCAACCATTGGGGTGAGTGTAGATTATGAAGAATTAGGAGATGAGGGCGTCTTCTCAAAGGAGAAATATTTGTCCACAGGTGTAATTGAAGATATATATATATATATACCCTCCGAGGCATAGCTAGGCTTTCTGGCACCTGGGGCAAAGCTTCGGAATGGTGCCCCCACCTGTACTCAGGTGCCGTTTTGGTGCCCCCCTGCAGCTGCACCCCTGTATACCCTTAACCCCCTCATACCACTAATTCATACCAGCTTGTGGAGGTCACTTAACCTAACTGTGCTGGTGAACAACCCATTCCCATATACAATGCAGACCATTATTTCCCCCCCTTTCAGGCTATCCGGATTGTTTTTCCTGTCATTCCAGTCGATTATCCAAATCATGTGTTGACATTTTTCTTTTTACTTTTTCTCGCAGAAGCTTCGCAATCCTAAAATGGAGAAAGCGGAGATCCTGGAGATAGCGGTGGTCTACATCGGAAACGTGACGCGTATGAAATCACGCGGTATATATCCCCCCTACTCTATCTACTGTTGGCTAGTTTTGTTTTTCTGTGCAACAAATTAGGAAATAATATAATTAGTCCTAATTGCATCGTAATACCCCTTGTACAATAATGTACACAGAAAAAAATCTTGCCACCATCTGAGTTTGGAAATGCCCATCCACGAAAAAGAATAGATGTCCTAAAGCCTACTTTAGCTGTAGGTCAATTTCTAAAATGTATCTATAGTGTAGGGGGCAGTTGCTCTGGAACACCTCCCAATTCTAAAAATAATCCAGGGTCGGCCGATCTGGTAAGTTTGGGGCATCCAGGTTCTGGATGCCCTGCTGTGAGTCTCCCAGATCACCCCACATTCACTCACCATTTTGCAGGGCTCCCCTTACCTGCTGCATCCCTGGCCGCCTGTAGCTGAGGTGCACTCCCATGCCCAGCCATTCAGATAGGCTGGGGGCAGGAGCGCACAAGACACTGCAGGGACACCAGGAAGGCAGATGCTCCTTGTTTAAAGCTGTCCCACACCCATTTTCTACTTTATGGGTGTGGGGCCGCATTGTGTTGTCTTGGGGCATCCAGATTTCTTTTTCCCTCCCAACCCCCTGAAATGGTTACTTACACCTGAATCCTCATGTAAAATTGTAAAATGTGACCCCATGGTTGCCCGCCAGTGGTCACAAGGGCAGCCTCGACCAGCAGCCATAAAAGGGTGATCCTGGCCCACTTGACCTCGGCAGGCATTCACTGGGGACGCATTTCGATCAAGGTGCAAATAAGGATTTTGGGTGGTTGCAGGAGTATATATGCTGGGGGGGGTGGGTGGACGTAATCTGAATACCCCCCCTCCCCAACACTGATCACAATGCAGCCCCATACCCGTTAGGTAGATAATGGTTGTGGGACTCCTTTAAAAAGAGCCGTATTCCGATTGCTAATATGCACAGCATATGGCCTGAGCATGTGGTGACCACATATGGGACCAAGAAAACGTTTTCTGGGGGCAAACTGGAGGAGGTTCACACAGCAGGGCATCTTAAATCAGGATTGTCCAGGGCAAGGGCCAAATTCAGGATAGTAGAAGTACTAGGTTTTGATCCGCTTTGTCAGTCAGCACACATGATCCTCCCTCCAATCAGAGATGGCTCTTTTGTGATTGGAGACGTGTCGTATCTCGATGCTGATATGAACATGCAGTCTGACCTAAAGGGCATGGTGACTTGAGAAACCAACTCTGTGCTGAATCCTCTGGTGTAAGGTAAGTTTGCAAGGTCAATGGTCCTGTATATAAAGGTGTGACACTGAGAAAATGTCTGCTGGAACACATGGAGATCTACAAAAACCAAGCAGCTTTGGTCCCCCAGAACCTTTTAGTCACTTAATGGTTATTTGCTTGTGGCATTGGTCTCTGTTTAGGCATTGATTATCCAGCTATTGAGGTCTGCTCCATGGTCAAGAACATAACCTGACATAGGCTTGACTCAAAGCAGTTTGACTGACCTCATTTCGTGGTCCCCCATATTTTGATGCAATGTGTACCTTTAAACTTGCAACATGGTTCTTGCCAGTTAGTCTGGAGCTCCAATGTTCCTCCTCAAAGAAAGGTGCAAGTTTCAGGTCATGGATGCCAATGGGCGGGAGAACTGGTCTTAATATACACAACTACTTCTAGTCCCTAAAAGGTGGTTGAGGAACCTAAAAATCCTGTACATTAACGCAGGTCTTCCTTCCTGACTCTATTTGACCATTGAGTTTTTTTTTCTCTAATTCCAGATACCAAAAGATGGGTCTCGCCTTCAGAAAAGTTTTACTTCTCTGGGTTTCAAGATTGCTTGGACCGAACTGAAGATTTTATCCAAGACATCAGCCCCAGAGCCAAGTCCCGTTTCCTGGATGAGCTTCAGTCCCACCTCGAGCACAGGTTGAGTTTTCCCCAACAAGTCAACCTTGGTGGCCAAGCTGGCCGGAGAGACGATGACATGTTTTCTGACGGCAACATCTCGCCCAATTCCACCGGCGACTCAAGCCCCTACTCTCCTCCTATAAGTGGGTCTGAAGGTGGAAGCCCCCAAAGTTGGCTTTCATCAAGCCCCCCAAACCCTGGTGCTTACCAGATGGACCATAGCAGTGCTTCCCCATATGTGTGGAGGCCTTGGCCATAATGCCACAGTGCAAAGGACTTTCTGCTTTTGAAGGCCGTTCTACAAAATCTTAAAAGGTCTGGGCTTCAGCTAAGCTGGAGGTCATTCTCGGAAGATGTCCTACAAGGCATCTCTGGAGTCGAGGCTCGTAGTGAGTCCTGAAGTGAGCTTCAGTTCCTCCTTCAGAACAGTTGTGGGTCATCAACAACTCAACTTCTGACCAAGCTAGCTGACCACTAAGGTAGGCCCTACTCTAGATGGAAGACCACAAACTCCGCTTTCCTAACCCGCTGAGAACCCCCACCCCGCAATGCTGCTTTTAATTTATTCAGGTTCCTCAGTGACCATAAAATGGGGGATCGCAGAGTTTGTTGGGAAGATGCTTAGTCTCCATAATAAACTGCCCAGGGCCCCATAGGAGCTCTTGGATCATCTCTAAAGATCTAGATGAGGCCTCTTTTCTACTGATGGTGCCTACTTGTCCTAATGTGGTCCTCCCCTGGAAAGTCTTGGTAGATGCCTTGCTTCCTTTATGTGAAGCAGTCCCAGACCAATATACTTGTAGATGAAGAAATCTTATCACACTGTTATATGTTAATTATTTGTACACTCTATATTAAGCATACAAACGCAAGTTTGTATGTGTCAAAATATACAGTATCTGTATGACTTATATGCTGTGCATATGTATTACACACCCTTGCCATTGTACTGCTTTACTCCAGCACATAGGATATTTGGCTGTTATACAGTGTTTAGTGTGTATTTGTTATGCTTTAAATAAATTCAAAAACCATTTAAAGCTGTGCTGAATTAAGTGATTGTTTACATGCAGGGATTTTGGTTCCATATCATAAGATCAGCATGATTTTCGTTGCTGGTAATGTTTTGTTAGAGGTTATGCTATTCAGAATGGGACTGCAGGCTCTGCACTAATTGCATAGGAGGCTGTTAGAGGATAATTGTTAGGCTCCTTTCACACCTGCGGTTTACTTGCATTTGCTTGAATTTTGCTTGTTTGTGTTCCCATAGACTTCTATGGTGTCCCATTGCCTTGGAAATGCAGGTGTGAAAGGGGCCTTAAAGTGGACCAACACCCAGGGGTGATTGGCCCGGGAATCTATAAGATCACCTCCCTCACCATCGGGATGTCCCGCGGGGTGAAACCCCCCCCTAAAAGCCCCAAAAAACCTTACCTTATCGGCGACTGATCAGCCGCCTCCCGCGCCCCATCTAGCAGTGCGTGCGCCCTGAATGGCCGGCACGGGCGCGCGCCCTGTAAGAGGGACAAGTGGGCGGCGGCTTATCCATCGCCGAAAAGGTACTTTTTTTTTTTTTTTGGGGGGGGGGGTTCACACAGCAGGGCATCCTGATCTCGGGATAGTGAAAATCCTGGGTGTTGGTCCACTTTAAAGCAGAAAAAAACCCAGGGTGGATGGCTCTAGAATCTAAAATTCCAGGGTCGGCCACTGACCTTCCCCTGGGGCATCCCTATTTCTCTCCTAAAAGTGTGAGAATTCCTACCAGGCTCTGAATCAAATTCATAGTCACAGCTCTGATTGGACGAAAGCCCACACAATCCGTTGGATTGAGAAGAGGTTGTACTGGGTGATCTGGAGGGATGCCCCCAGGCATTGGGGTAAACCCGAGATGTTCAAAATTCCTGCTTTTCAATCTTCGAGTGGACCAAAACTCAATTTCATCTGGCCCTGGATTCTAAAATATTCCAGGGCTGGTGGATTCCCTTTTTCCTCGGGGCATCTTGATTTGGGATACCCTGGAACCACCAGTAGACTTGCCTTGCTGACTAATGATCGGAGGGGTACTTGGCAAAGCACCAGGTCCTGCTGGGTTTTCCGTCACCACTGGTGTCTCGAGCATTTGCTGAATCCACCTCCTACATTGTTGCGGCCTGCTGCTGCTTCACCACTGCCCCGTTTTCACTACACCAAGCTTTCTTCCTTGCCTGGAGACATCCCGATTTGGTAAACCCCCCCCCCCCTTCAGATTGTCCTTTAAACCCCCATTTCTCCAGGCCCATGGGCTCTCATACAATCAGTGCTGTATGGCGTGCATATTAATGATCAGCGATACGGCTCAGTTTAGACACAGAGCTCAGGCAATCATGAGCGGTCACATCTCTGGGTTTCCTTTGGAGTGAGTGTACTCCCGCACCGAGCACATCTAAATAGCTGGACGTGGAAGCGCGCCTCAGCTCAGATGCTGGGGATGTGGACGCCGTGGAGAAACGTGAGTTTTATTGGCAACCCAGTGGGTCTTAGACAACAGGGCATCACAATCTGGGATGCCACAAAGAAAAGCTCGGCCCTGGAATTGAATGGCTGGTGTGGACATGCCTACATTCTGACATCCTAACTCGGGATGCCCCCACCAGGAGGAATGAAAATTTCGGGCCAGCGTACATTTTACATGCTGGCGGAGGGGGACGCGCATCCTGATTGAATAGTTTCCACCCTTAATGCAACCCCCGCATCTACAGGGGTTCATCTGTCCAATGTCTTAAATGGCACTCCCCTGGCATGATTGACCAGCAGTGGTCATGTGTGGCACAGCAGTGGCACAGCTCCGAGAACAGGACACATGGCCGCTGCTGGTCAATCATGCCAGGGGACTACCATTTAAGACATTAGACAGATTCACCCCCGCATCTTTAGGCTATGGCAACTCCAGCCAGGAGCGCGCCCCGATGTTGGGGAATGTGTCCACTATTACTACCTATTGCCTGAACAAAAGCCATTTGCCATACACAACATATGCACAGCAAATGGCCCTGACGAGAGCCCGCACATGAGCCGCAGGACCGAGAAGAGGTGAGTTTTACTGGGTGATCTGGGGAGCCAGTAACAAAATTCGGATGCCTGGATACCCAGGATAATCCTAGGCGTTTCCCCCACTTTAAACCCCCTAGGTGGCCCCATACACTTACCTTGTTTCCCTGTCCAACGGCACATACGTGAGCCGTGGCCGCATCTCTCCGCTATCCCTCTAGTAGGACGCATGCCCGCAGCAGGCATTTGTGAATGGTAGAGGGGGATGCGGCTGTCAGCGTGCTCGGAGCCACTGACGTCACGTCGTCTTAAGCCTTCATCTAAGGCCAGCGGCTCCGTGCGTGCTGATTGGACGAGCGGCCGTGCGTGCACCGTAGGACCAGGAAGAGGTGAGTTGGCTTCAGCGATTTGGGGGGTTTCGCGTAACGGGACGAAATCCTGGGTTTTGGTCCACTTGAAGTCCCATGTTCCTGCTCTGTGAAGGTCACCCTATATACTTGGTGATCCCAAAGTGCATGCACAGGGGCATCACCGGCTTCCATTGGCTGATTCCTTCACATATGCCAGGCATTTCTGAATGAGCAGGAGGGAAGCACCTGGCGCTGCATCCAATCACAATAGATCGCTGGGTAACCCAATCTATTCTGATTGGCTGGAGTCACCCAGCAATCTGATTCTGTTTGGAGGAGAGGTAAGAATAATCTGCTTTTCTGGGGGTTTTACAAAGCTTAAATGGGATGCCCCACTAAAGCAAACCAGACACCAGGTGGGTGAAACTCCGGTTTTGGTCTGCTTTAAATACAGTGATCAGTGACACGATACACTGATAATAAACACTGATAATAAATGCAGTGATCAGTGACACAATACACTGATAATAAATGCAGTGATCAGTGACCCAATACACTGATAATAAATACAGTGACACAATACACTGATAATAAATGCGGTGATCAGTGACACAATACACTGATAATAAATGCGGTGATCAGTGACACGATACACTGATAATAAATGCAGTGATCAGTGACACGATACATTGATAATAAATGCAGTGATCAGTGACACGATACATTGATAATAAATGCAGTGATCAGTGACACAATACACTGATAATAAATGCAGTGATCAGTGACACAATACACTGATAATAAATGCAGTGATCAGTGACACGATACACTGATAATAAACACTGATAATAAATGCAGTGATCAGTGACACGATACACTGATAATAAATGCAGTGATCAGTGACACAATACATTGATAATAAATGCAGTGATCAGTGACACGATACACTGATAATAAATGCGGTGATCAGTGACACGATACACTGATAATAAATGCAGTGATCAGTGACACGATACACTGATAATAAATGCAGTGATCAGTGACACGATACATTGATAATAAATGCAGTGATCAGTGACACGATACACTGATAATAAACACTGATAATAAATGCAGTGATCAGTGACACGATACACTGATAATAAATACAGTGATCAGTGACACAATACACTGATAATAAATGCAGTGATCAGTGACACGATACACTGATAATAAACACTGATAATAAATGCAGTGATCAGTGACACGATACACTGATAATAAATGCAGTGATCAGTGACACGATACATTGATAATAAATGCAGTGATCAGTGACACGATACATTGATAATAAATGCAGTGATCAGTGACACGATACATTGATAATAAATGCAGTGATCAGTGACACGATACACTGATAATAAATACAGTGATCAGTGACACAATACACTGATAATAAATGCAGTGATCAGTGACACAATACACTGATAATAAATGCAGTGATCAGTGACACGATACACTGATAATAAATGCAGTGATCAGTGACACAATACACTGATAATAAATACAGTGATCAGTGACACAATACACTGATAATAAATGCAGTGATCAGTGACACAATACACTGATAATAAATGCGGTGATCAGTGACACGATACACTGATAATAAATGCGGTGATCAGTGACACAATACACTGATAATAAATGCAGTGATCAGTGACACGATACATTGATAATAAATGCAGTGATCAGTGACACAATACACTGATAATAAATGCAGTGATCAGTGACACAATACATTGATAATAAATGCAGTGATCAGTGACACGATACACTGATAATAAATGCGGTGACACAATACACTGATAATAAATGCAGTGATCAGTGACACAATACATTGATAATAAATGCAGTGATCAGTGACACGATACACTGATAATAAATGCAGTGATCAGTGACACAATACACTGATAATAAATGCAGTGATCAGTGACACAATACACTGATAATAAATGCAGTGACACGATACACTGATAATAAATGCAGTGATCAGTGACACGATACACTGATAATAAATGCGGTGATCAGTGACACAATACACTGATAATAAATGCAGTGATCAGTGACACAATACACTGATAATAAATGCAGTGATCAGTGACACAATACACTGATAATAAATGCAGTGACACGATACACTGATAATAAATGCAGTGATCAGTGACACGATACACTGATAATAAATGCAGTGATCAGTGACACAATACACTGATAATAAATGCAGTGACACAATACACTGATAATAAATGCAGTGACACAATACACTGATAATAAATACAGTGATCAGTGACACAATACACTGATAATAAATGCAGTGATCAGTGACACGATACACTGATAATAAATGCGGTGATCAGTGACACAATACACTGATAATAAATGCGGTGATCAGTGACACAATACACTGATAATAAATGCAGTGATCAGTGACACGATACACTGATAATAAATGCAGTGATCAGTGACACAATACACTGATAATAAATGCGGTGATCAGTGACACAATACACTGATAATAAATGCAGTGATCAGTGACACGATACACTGATAATAAATACAGTGACACAATACACTGATAATAAATGCGGTGATCAGTGACACAATACATTGATAATAAATGCAGTGATCAGTGACACAATACACTGATAATAAATGCAGTGATCAGTGACACAATACACTGATAATAAATGCAGTGATCAGTGACACAATACATTGATAATAAATGCAGTGATCAGTGACACAATACACTGATAATAAATGCGGTGACACAATACACTGATAATAAATGCGGTGACACAATACACTGATAATAAATGCGGTGATCAGTGACACAATACACTGATAATAAATGCGGTGATCAGTGACACAATACATTGATAATAAATGCAGTGATCAGTGACACAATACACTGATAATAAATGCAGTGATCAGTGACACGATACACTGATAATAAATGCAGTGATCAGTGACACAATACACTGATAATAAATGCAGTGATCAGTGACACAATACATTGATAATAAATGCAGTGATCAGTGACACGATACATTGATAATAAATGCAGTGATCAGTGACACAATACACTGATAATAAATGCAGTGATCAGTGACACAATACATTGATAATAAATGCGGTGACACAATACACTGATAATAAATGCGGTGACACAATACACTGATAATAAATGCGGTGATCAGTGACACAATACATTGATAATAAATGCAGTGATCAGTGACACGATACACTGATAATAAATGCGGTGACACAATACACTGATAATAAATGCAGTGATCAGTGACACGATACACTGATAATAAACACTGATAATAAATGCAGTGATCAGTGACCCAATACACTGATAATAAATACAGTGACACAATACACTGATAATAAATGCGGTGATCAGTGACACAATACACTGATAATAAATGCGGTGATCAGTGACACGATACACTGATAATAAATGCGGTGATCAGTGACACGATACATTGATAATAAATGCAGTGACACAATACACTGATAATAAATGCAGTGATCAGTGACACGATACATTGATAATAAATGCAGTGATCAGTGACACGATACATTGATAATAAATGCAGTGATCAGTGACACAATACACTGATAATAAATGCAGTGATCAGTGACACAATACACTGATAATAAATGCAGTGATCAGTGACACGATACACTGATAATAAACACTGATAATAAATGCAGTGATCAGTGACACGATACACTGATAATAAATGCAGTGATCAGTGACACGATACACTGATAATAAATGCAGTGATCAGTGACACGATACACTGATAATAAATGCAGTGATCAGTGACACGATACATTGATAATAAATGCAGTGATCAGTGACACGATACACTGATAATAAACACTGATAATAAATGCAGTGATCAGTGACACGATACACTGATAATAAATACAGTGATCAGTGACACAATACACTGATAATAAATGCAGTGATCAGTGACACGATACACTGATAATAAACACTGATAATAAATGCAGTGATCAGTGACACGATACACTGATAATAAATGCAGTGATCAGTGACACGATACACTGATAATAAATGCAGTGATCAGTGACACGATACATTGATAATAAATGCAGTGATCAGTGACACGATACACTGATAATAAACACTGATAATAAATGCAGTGATCAGTGACACGATACACTGATAATAAATACAGTGATCAGTGACACAATACACTGATAATAAATGCAGTGATCAGTGACACGATACACTGATAATAAACACTGATAATAAATGCAGTGATCAGTGACACGATACACTGATAATAAATGCAGTGATCAGTGACACGATACACTGATAATAAATACAGTGATCAGTGACACAATACACTGATAATAAATGCAGTGATCAGTGACACAATACACTGATAATAAATGCAGTGATCAGTGACACGATACACTGATAATAAATGCAGTGATCAGTGACACAATACACTGATAATAAATACAGTGATCAGTGACACAATACACTGATAATAAATGCGGTGATCAGTGACACAATACATTGATAATAAATGCAGTGATCAGTGACACAATACACTGATAATAAATGCAGTGATCAGTGACACAATACATTGATAATAAATGCAGTGATCAGTGACACGATACACTGATAATAAATGCGGTGATCAGTGACACAATACACTGATAATAAATGCAGTGACACGATACACTGATAATAAATGCAGTGATCAGTGACACGATACACTGATAATAAATGCGGTGATCAGTGACACAATACACTGATAATAAATGCAGTGATCAGTGACACAATACACTGATAATAAATGCAGTGACACAATACACTGATAATAAATGCAGTGACACAATACACTGATAATAAATACAGTGATCAGTGACACAATACACTGATAATAAATGCAGTGATCAGTGACACGATACACTGATAATAAATGCGGTGATCAGTGACACAATACACTGATAATAAATGCGGTGATCAGTGACACAATACACTGATAATAAATGCAGTGATCAGTGACACGATACACTGATAATAAATGCAGTGATCAGTGACACAATACACTGATAATAAATGCAGTGATCAGTGACACGATACACTGATAATAAATACAGTGACACAATACACTGATAATAAATGCGGTGACACAATACACTGATAATAAATGCGGTGATCAGTGACACAATACATTGATAATAAATGCAGTGATCAGTGACACAATACACTGATAATAAATGCAGTGATCAGTGACACAATACACTGATAATAAATGCAGTGATCAGTGACACAATACATTGATAATAAATGCAGTGATCAGTGACACAATACACTGATAATAAATGCGGTGACACAATACACTGATAATAAATGCGGTGACACAATACACTGATAATAAATGCAGTGATCAGTGACACGATACATTGATAATAAATGCAGTGATCAGTGACACAATACACTGATAATAAATGCAGTGATCAGTGACACAATACATTGATAATAAATGCGGTGACACAATACACTGATAATAAATGCGGTGACACAATACACTGATAATAAATGCGGTGATCAGTGACACAATACATTGATAATAAATGCAGTGATCAGTGACACGATACACTGATAATAAATGCGGTGACACAATACACTGATAATAAATGCAGTGATCAGTGACACGATACACTGATAATAAATGCGGTGACACAATACACTGATAATAAATGCAGTGATCAGTGACACAATACACTGATAATAAATACAGTGATCAGTGACACAATACACTGATAATAAATACAGTGATCAGTGACACAATACACTGATAATAAATGCAGTGATCAGTGACACGATACACTGATAATAAATGCAGTGATCAGTGACACGATACACTGATAATAAATGCAGTGATCAGTGACACGATACACTGATAATAAATGCAGTGATCAGTGACATAATACACTGATAATAAATGCAGTGATCAGTGACACGATACACTGATAATAAATGCGGTGATCAGTGACACAATACACTGATAATAAATGCAGTGATCAGTGACACAATACACTGATAATAAATGCAGTGATCAGTGACACAATACACTGATAATAAATGCAGTGATCAGTGACACAATACACTGATAATAAATGCGGTGATCAGTGACACAATACACTGATAATAAATGCAGTGATCAGTGACACAATACACTGATAATAAATGCAGTGACACAATACACTGATAATAAATGCAGTGATCAGTGACACAATACACTGATAATAAATGCAGTGACACGATACACTGATAATAAATGCAGTGATCAGTAACACAATACACTGATAATAAATGCAGTGATCAGTGACACGATACACTGATAATAAATGCAGTGACACAATACACTGATAATAAATGCAGTGATCAGTGACACGATACACTGATAATAAATGCAGTGATCAGTGACACAATACACTGATAATAAATGCAGTGATCAGTGACACAATACACTGATAATAAATGCAGTGATCAGTGACACAATACACTGATAATAAATGCGGTGACACAATACACTGATAATAAATGCGGTGATCAGTGACACAATACATTGATAATAAATGCAGTGATCAGTGACACAATACACTGATAATAAATGCAGTGATCAGTGACACAATACACTGATAATAAATGCAGTGATCAGTGACACAATACACTGATAATAAATGCAGTGATCAGTGACACAATACATTGATAATAAATGCAGTGATCAGTGACACGATACACTGATAATAAATACAGTGATCAGTGACACAATACACTGATAATAAATACAGTGATCAGTGACACAATACACTGATAATAAATACAGTGATCAGTGACACAATACACTGATAATAAATGCAGTGATCAGTGACACAATACACTGATAATAAATGCGGTGATCAGTGACACAATACACTGATAATAAATGCAGTGATCAGTGACACAATACACTGATAATAAATGCAGTGATCAGTGACACAATACACTGATAATAAATGCGGTGATCAGTGACACAATACACTGATAATAAATGCAGTGATCAGTGACACAATACACTGATAATAAATGCAGTGATCAGTGACACGATACACTGATAATAAATGCAGTGATCAGTGACACGATACACTGATAATAAATGCAGTGATCAGTGACACGATACACTGATAATAAATGCAGTGATCAGTGACACAATACACTGATAATAAATGCAGTGATCAGTGACACGATACACTGATAATAAATGCAGTGATCAGTGACACAATACACTGATAATAAATGCAGTGATCAGTGACACAATACACTGATAATAAATGCAGTGATCAGTGACACAATACACTGATAATAAATGCAGTGATCAGTGACACAATACACTGATAATAAATGCAGTGATCAGTGACACAATACATTGATAATAAATGCAGTGATCAGTGACACGATACACTGATAATAAATGCAGTGATCAGTGACACGATACACTGATAATAAATGCAGTGATCAGTGACACAATACACTGATAATAAATGCAGTGATCAGTGACACGATACACTGATAATAAATGCAGTGATCAGTGACACAATACATTGATAATAAATGCAGTGATCAGTGACACAATACACTGATAATAAATGCAGTGATCAGTGACACGATACACTGATAATAAATGCAGTGATCAGTGACACAATACATTGATAATAAATGCAGTGATCAGTGACACAATACACTGATAATAAATGCAGTGATCAGTGACACAATACACTGATAATAAATGCAGTGACACAATACACTGATAATAAATGCAGTGATCAGTGACACAATACACTGATAATAAATGCAGTGATCAGTGACACAATACACTGATAATAAATGCAGTGATCAGTGACACAATACACTGATAATAAATGCAGTGATCAGTGACACGATACACTGATAATAAATGCGGTGACACAATACACTGATAATAAATGCAGTGACACAATACACTGATAATAAATGCAGTGATCAGTGACACAATACACTGATAATAAATGCGGTGACACAATACACTGATAATAAATGCAGTGATCAGTGACACAATACACTGATAATAAATGCAGTGATCAGTGACACAATACACTGATAATAAATGCAGTGATCAGTGACACAATACACTGATAATAAATGCAGCGATCAGTGACACAATACACTGATAATAAATACGGTGACCAGTGACAAAATACACTGATAATAAATGCAGTGATCAGTGACACAATACACTGATAATAAATGCAGTGATCAGTGACACGATACACTGATAATAAATACAGTGATCAGTGACACAATACACTGATAATAAATACAGTGATCAGTGACACAATACACTGATAATAAATGCAGTGATCAGTGACACAATACACTGATAATAAATGCGGTGATCAGTGACACAATACACTGATAATAAATGCGGTGATCAGTGACACAATACACTGATAATAAATGCAGTGATCAGTGACACAATACACTGATAATAAATGCGGTGATCAGTGACACAATACACTGATAATAAATGCGGTGATCAGTGACACAATACACTGATAATAAATGCGGTGATCAGTGACACGATACACTGATAATAAATGCAGTGATCAGTGACACAATACACTGATAATAAATGCAGTGATCAGTGACACAATACACTGATAATAAATACAGTGATCAGTGACACAATACACTGATAATAAATGCAGTGATCAGTGACACAATACACTGATAATAAATGCAGTGATCAGTGACACGATACACTGATAATAAATGCAGCGATCAGTGACACGATACACTGATAATAAATACAGTGATCAGTGACACAATACACTGATAATAAATGCAGTGATCAGTGACACAATACACTGATAATAAATGCAGTGATCAGTGACACGATACACTGATAATAAATGCAGTGATCAGTGACACAATACACTGATAATAAATGCAGTGACACAATACACTGATAATAAATGCAGTGATCAGTGACACAATACACTGATAATAAATGCAGTGATCAGTGACACAATACACTGATAATAAATGCGGTGATCAGTGACACAATACACTGATAATAAATGCAGTGATCAGTGACACAATACACTGATAATAAATGCAGTGATCAGTGACACAATACACTGATAATAAATGCAGTGATCAGTGACACGATACACTCATAATAAATGCAGTGATCAGTGACACAATACACTGATAATAAATGCAGTGACACAATACACTGATAATAAATGCAGTGATCAGTGACACGATACACTGATAATAAATGCAGTGACACAATACACTGATAATAAATGCAGTGATCAGTGACACAATACACTGATAATAAATGCGGTGATCAGTGACACAATACACTGATAATAAATGCAGTGACACAATACACTGATAATAAATGCAGTGATCAGTGACACAATACACTGATAATAAATGCAGTGATCAGTGACACAATACACTGATAATAAATGCAGTGACACAATACACTGATAATAAATGCAGTGATCAGTGACACAATACACTGATAATAAATGCAGTGATCAGTGACACAATACACTGATAATAAATGCAGTGATCAGTGACACAATACATTGATAATAAATGCAGTGATCAGTGACACAATACACTGATAATAAATGCAGTGACACAATACACTGATAATAAATGCAGTGACACAATACACTGATAATAAATACAGTGATCAGTGACACAATACACTGATAATAAATGCAGTGATCAGTGACACGATACACTGATAATAAATGCGGTGATCAGTGACACAATACACTGATAATAAATGCGGTGATCAGTGACACAATACACTGATAATAAATGCAGTGATCAGTGACACGATACACTGATAATAAATGCAGTGATCAGTGACACAATACACTGATAATAAATGCAGTGATCAGTGACACGATACACTGATAATAAATACAGTGACACAATACACTGATAATAAATGCGGTGACACAATACACTGATAATAAATGCGGTGATCAGTGACACAATACATTGATAATAAATGCAGTGATCAGTGACACAATACACTGATAATAAATGCAGTGATCAGTGACACAATACACTGATAATAAATGCAGTGATCAGTGACACAATACATTGATAATAAATGCAGTGATCAGTGACACAATACACTGATAATAAATGCGGTGACACAATACACTGATAATAAATGCGGTGACACAATACACTGATAATAAATGCAGTGATCAGTGACACGATACATTGATAATAAATGCAGTGATCAGTGACACAATACACTGATAATAAATGCAGTGATCAGTGACACAATACATTGATAATAAATGCGGTGACACAATACACTGATAATAAATGCAGTGATCAGTGACACAATACATTGATAATAAATGCGGTGACACAATACACTGATAATAAATGCGGTGACACAATACACTGATAATAAATGCGGTGATCAGTGACACAATACATTGATAATAAATGCAGTGATCAGTGACACGATACACTGATAATAAATGCGGTGACACAATACACTGATAATAAATGCAGTGATCAGTGACACGATACACTGATAATAAATGCGGTGACACAATACACTGATAATAAATGCAGTGATCAGTGACACAATACACTGATAATAAATACAGTGATCAGTGACACAATACACTGATAATAAATACAGTGATCAGTGACACAATACACTGATAATAAATGCAGTGATCAGTGACACGATACACTGATAATAAATGCAGTGATCAGTGACACGATACACTGATAATAAATGCAGTGATCAGTGACACGATACACTGATAATAAATGCAGTGATCAGTGACATAATACACTGATAATAAATGCAGTGATCAGTGACACGATACACTGATAATAAATGCGGTGATCAGTGACACAATACACTGATAATAAATGCAGTGATCAGTGACACAATACACTGATAATAAATGCAGTGATCAGTGACACAATACACTGATAATAAATGCAGTGATCAGTGACACAATACACTGATAATAAATGCGGTGATCAGTGACACAATACACTGATAATAAATGCAGTGATCAGTGACACAATACACTGATAATAAATGCAGTGACACAATACACTGATAATAAATGCAGTGATCAGTGACACAATACACTGATAATAAATGCAGTGACACGATACACTGATAATAAATGCAGTGATCAGTAACACAATACACTGATAATAAATGCAGTGATCAGTGACACGATACACTGATAATAAATGCAGTGATCAGTGACACAATACACTGATAATAAATGCAGTGATCAGTGACACAATACACTGATAATAAATGCAGTGACACAATACACTGATAATAAATGCAGTGATCAGTGACACGATACACTGATAATAAATGCAGTGATCAGTGACACAATACACTGATAATAAATGCAGTGATCAGTGACACAATACACTGATAATAAATGCAGTGATCAGTGACACAATACACTGATAATAAATGCGGTGACACAATACACTGATAATAAATGCGGTGATCAGTGACACAATACATTGATAATAAATGCAGTGATCAGTGACACAATACACTGATAATAAATGCAGTGATCAGTGACACAATACACTGATAATAAATGCAGTGATCAGTGACACAATACACTGATAATAAATGCAGTGATCAGTGACACAATACATTGATAATAAATGCAGTGATCAGTGACACGATACACTGATAATAAATACAGTGATCAGTGACACAATACACTGATAATAAATACAGTGATCAGTGACACAATACACTGATAATAAATACAGTGATCAGTGACACAATACACTGATAATAAATGCAGTGATCAGTGACACGATACACTGATAATAAATGCAGTGATCAGTGACACAATACACTGATAATAAATGCGGTGATCAGTGACACAATACACTGATAATAAATGCAGTGATCAGTGACACAATACACTGATAATAAATGCAGTGATCAGTGACACAATACACTGATAATAAATGCGGTGATCAGTGACACAATACACTGATAATAAATGCAGTGATCAGTGACACAATACACTGATAATAAATGCAGTGATCAGTGACACGATACACTGATAATAAATGCAGTGATCAGTGACACGATACACTGATAATAAATGCAGTGATCAGTGACACGATACACTGATAATAAATGCAGTGATCAGTGACACAATACACTGATAATAAATGCAGTGATCAGTGACACGATACACTGATAATAAATGCAGTGATCAGTGACACAATACACTGATAATAAATGCAGTGATCAGTGACACAATACACTGATAATAAATGCAGTGATCAGTGACACAATACACTGATAATAAATGCAGTGATCAGTGACACGATACACTGATAATAAATGCAGTGATCAGTGACACAATACATTGATAATAAATGCAGTGATCAGTGACACAATACACTGATAATAAATGCAGTGATCAGTGACACGATACACTGATAATAAATGCAGTGATCAGTGACACAATACATTGATAATAAATGCAGTGATCAGTGACACAATACACTGATAATAAATGCAGTGATCAGTGACACAATACACTGATAATAAATGCAGTGACACAATACACTGATAATAAATGCAGTGATCAGTGACACAATACACTGATAATAAATGCAGTGATCAGTGACACAATACACTGATAATAAATGCAGTGATCAGTGACACAATACACTGATAATAAATGCAGTGATCAGTGACACGATACACTGATAATAAATGCGGTGACACAATACACTGATAATAAATGCAGTGACACAATACACTGATAATAAATGCAGTGATCAGTGACACAATACACTGATAATAAATGCGGTGACACAATACACTGATAATAAATACAGTGATCAGTGACACAATACACTGATAATAAATGCAGTGATCAGTGACACAATACACTGATAATAAATGCAGTGATCAGTGACACAATACACTGATAATAAATGCAGTGATCAGTGACACAATACACTGATAATAAATGCAGCGATCAGTGACACAATACACTGATAATAAATACGGTGACCAGTGACAAAATACACTGATAATAAATGCAGTGATCAGTGACACAATACACTGATAATAAATGCAGTGATCAGTGACACGATACACTGATAATAAATACAGTGATCAGTGACACAATACACTGATAATAAATACAGTGATCAGTGACACAATACACTGATAATAAATGCAGTGATCAGTGACACAATACACTGATAATAAATGCGGTGATCAGTGACACAATACATTGATAATAAATGCAGTGATCAGTGACACAATACACTGATAATAAATGCGGTGATCAGTGACACAATACACTGATAATAAATGCGGTGATCAGTGACACGATACACTGATAATAAATGCAGTGATCAGTGACACAATACACTGATAATAAATGCAGTGATCAGTGACACAATACACTGATAATAAATACAGTGATCAGTGACACAATACACTGATAATAAATGCAGTGATCAGTGACACAATACACTGATAATAAATGCAGTGATCAGTGACACGATACACTGATAATAAATGCAGCGATCAGTGACACGATACACTGATAATAAATACAGTGATCAGTGACACAATACACTGATAATAAATGCAGTGATCAGTGACACAATACACTGATAATAAATGCAGTGATCAGTGACACGATACACTGATAATAAATGCAGTGATCAGTGACACAATACACTGATAATAAATGCAGTGACACAATACACTGATAATAAATGCAGTGATCAGTGACACAATACACTGATAATAAATGCAGTGATCAGTGACACAATACACTGATAATAAATGCGGTGATCAGTGACACAATACACTGATAATAAATGCAGTGATCAGTGACACAATACACTGATAATAAATGCAGTGACACAATACACTGATAATAAATGCAGTGATCAGTGACACAATACACTGATAATAAATGCAGTGATCAGTGACACAATACACTGATAATAAATGCAGTGATCAGTGACACAATACACTGATAATAAATGCAGTGATCAGTGACACGATACACTCATAATAAATGCAGTGATCAGTGACACAATACACTGATAATAAATGCAGTGACACAATACACTGATAATAAATGCAGTGACACAATACACTGATAATAAATGCAGTGATCAGTGACACGATACACTGATAATAAATGCAGTGACACAATACACTGATAATAAATGCAGTGATCAGTGACACAATACACTGATAATAAATGCGGTGATCAGTGACACAATACACTGATAATAAATGCAGTGACACAATACACTGATAATAAATGCAGTGATCAGTGACACAATACACTGATAATAAATGCAGTGATCAGTGACACAATACACTGATAATAAATGCAGTGACACAATACACTGATAATAAATGCAGTGATCAGTGACACAATACACTGATAATAAATGCAGTGATCAGTGACACAATACACTGATAATAAATGCAGTGATCAGTGACACAATACACTGATAATAAATGCAGTGATCAGTGACACAATACACTGATAATAAATGCAGTGATCAGTGACACAATACACTGATAATAAATGCAGTGATCAGTGACACAATACACTGATAATAAATGCAGTGATCAGTGACACAATACACTGATAATAAATGCAGTGATCAGTGACACAATACACTGATAATAAATGCAGTGACACAATACACTGATAATAAATGCAGTGATCAGTGACACAATACACTGATAATAAATGCAGTGACACAATACACTGATAATAAATGCGGTGATCAGTGACACGATACACTGATAATAAATGCAGTGATCAGTGACACGATACATTGATAATAAATGCAGTGATCAGTGACACAATACACTGATAATAAATGCAGTGATCAGTGACACAATACACTGATAATAAATGCAGTGATCAGTGACACAATACACTGATAATAAATGCAGTGACACAATACACTGATAATAAATGCAGTGACACAATACACTGATAATAAATGCAGTGACACAATACACTGATAATAAATGCGGTGATCAGTGACACGATACACTGATAATAAATGCAGTGATCAGTGACACGATACATTGATAATAAATGCAGTGATCAGTGACACAATACACTGATAATAAATGCAGTGATCAGTGACACAATACACTGATAATAAATGCAGTGATCAGTGACACAATACACTGATAATAAATGCAGTGACACAATACGCTGATAATAAATGCAGTGACACAATACACTGATAATAAATGCAGTGACACAATACACTGATAATAAATGCAGTGATCAGTGACACAATACACTGATAATAAATGCGGTGACACAATACACTGATAATAAATGCAGTGATCAGTGACACGATACACTGATAATAAATGCAGTGATCAGTGACACGATACACTGATAATAAATGCAGTGATCAGTGACACGATACATTGATAATAAATGCAGTGATCAGTGACACAATACACTGATAATAAATGCGGTGACACAATACACTGATAATAAATGCAGTGATCAGTGACACAATACACTGATAATAAATGCAGTGACACAATACACTGATAATAAATGCAGTGATCAGTGACACGATACACTGATAATAAATGCAGTGATCAGTGACACAATACACTGATAATAAATGCAGTGATCAGTGACACGATACACTGATAATAAATGCGGTGATCAGTGACACGATACACTGATAATAAATGCAGTGACACGATACACTGATAATAAATGCAGTGACACGATACACTGATAATAAATACAGTGACACAATACACTGATAATAAATGCAGTGATCAGTGACACAATACACTGATAATAAATGCAGTGATCAGTGACACGATACACTGATAATAAATGCGGTGATCAGTGACACGATACACTGATAATAAATGCAGTGACACGATACACTGATAATAAATGCAGTGACACGATACACTGATAATAAATACAGTGACACAATACACTGATAATAAATGCAGTGATCAGTGACACAATACACTGATAATAAATGCAGTGATCAGTGACACAATACACTGATAATAAATGCAGTGATCAGAGCAGTGCGCTGTAGCTTGTTGCTGTAGTAATGTCCTGACACGCTGTCCCCATGTCACAGTGAGTGCAGCACTGATATACGTCTGCTCGCTCAGACACTCAGTTGAAGTGGGGACAGCCCTGAATGGCCTCAGCAGTTGCTGCAGGGATTGGGTTACAATTGCTCCCGATTTAGACAGGAAACAAATAGCAGACCTTACAACTTTTCTGGGTAGAAAAATGTGTAAATTAAGCCACGCCCCTTCATTGAGGGATGGATAGGAGATACATTGTAACAGTTACAACAATAGAAACACTTGGGATAAGCAAATAAATCATTTATTGCTGCAGATCTGCATGTTACAGCTCAAAGAGGGACAAATGAGAACAAGTGACAGGGGGACATGCATACTACCAACTTTTCAGGGTGGAAAGAGGGACAATTGATAAATTAGGCCACGCCCCCTCATTGAGGGATGAATATTGTAACAGTTACAACAATAGAAACACTTGGAATAGGTAAATAAATCATTTATTGCTGCAGATCTGCATGTTACACCATAAAGTGGACCAAAACCCAGGATTTTGACTATCCCTCAGGGCACCCCGATCGGGGGCGCCCCGCTATGTGAAACCCCCCAGATCGCCCGCATCAACTCGCCTCACTGCGGTCCTACGGCGCATGCGCATCTCACGCTTCCCTCTAACAGAGAGCGCGCCGGCCATGCGCCCTGCTAGAACGACAGCGGGGATGCAGGCGCGGCCCGCGCATGTGCCATTGTACCAGGATTAAGGTAAGTGTAGCGGGCGACCTGGGGGGTTTCACACAGAGGGTGGGTATCCTGATTTTGGATGACACGAGGACACATTCTGTAACTATAACAATAACACAATTCTGTGACTATTCTGTAACTATAACATAATTAATATAATATAATTAATATATAATATAATTTAATTAAGAATTAATTAATTTAATAATGTAATAATTAATATAATATAATTCTGTAACTATAACAATAACACAATTCTGCGACTATTCTGTAACTATAACATAATTAATATAATATAATTAATATATAATATAATTTAATTAAGAATTAATTAATTAAATTAATTTAATAATTAATATAATATAATTCTGTAACTATAACAATAAAACATCCTGATTTTGGATGCCCCACAGGGAGGGAATGGATCGACCCGGGAATCTTAGATCTGGCTGGCTTTTGGTCCATAGAGCCACAAATGAAAACAATGAGGGACATTGACTCAAAAGAGGGACAGTCCCTCTAAATGAGGGACACTTGGGAGGTGTGTAATAAATCTGGGCAGACATCCTCCCAAGTGACATGAGGAAGATGAGATTGCAA